>JAJHUR010123773.1:0-31033 GCA_027495735.1 Lutjanus campechanus | reverse complement strand
GCCGCCGGCCCTCTGTATGGAACATGAAGTGTATTATCATTTGCATGACAGTCAACATGCAAGTAAGAAGAGTGTTTCTAATGCTGCCTTTTGTTTGCTTGTTTTCTCTGTCCCTTCCTATTCCAGAGGTCAACACCAATATGCCAGGTGAGTTTTCTGAGAAACAGTGAAATAAATATATGACAGCCATAGTGATTATTTGCATAGCTGCAGATTTCCAGACAGGTGAGGGTAAAGCAAACACAACATGGGCTGGGCTGCAGTGTGAGGCTACTGGTGAACTTAAAGGTAGAGTCACTGCTACATCCTGGTCTGTTACATGGACTATTAAAAAGCTAACAAAAAAGAAAGTAAAATAATTATTAATTACAAAATTCTGTACTATTTAAGTACTTAAAGGCATAGTTCAGATTATTTGAATATGAGACACTTATCCATAGTCAGTGCATTAACTGATGGTGGTTGACAGGCCCCCAGTTTGCAGGAACAGCAGGCGTCCTGATGTAGGAAGCTAAGCAATGTAAGGCTGTATTATTATCTGGTGTATTTTAGACACCTAAAAAAAAAAATCAACATCAGTTTGCTACATTTAGAATATTTTTGCTGGCAAACAGCCTTTTCCAGCGAGAAACTGCCGTTAAATGAGCCAAATATCACTCTCTCTCTCCAAAGCTACCAGACTCCACTGGCCTAAACCGTAGTTTTACCTCACAGAACACGACGTCCACTGCTGCCTCGATCTGTTAATTTGTTTTGTGTTATTGTGTCACTTCTGTGAATCTGAACTAACCTTTGAAAAACTCTGAAGTCACAGTGGTAGATGGTTAGTGTAAGATGAACTAAAAATCCAACTGAGGCAGCAGTAGACCAACAATACTTAGGTTCTGCGAGCTAAAATGACTGATTTTGCCAGTGGAGTCTGGTTGGTTTGGAGAGAGTGATATTTAGCTTATTTTACATTTTTTGCCTTTCCTCAGATCACAAATGCACATAGTTATATTTGTGCATATTATATTTGTGGAAAAAGTATTTTTCATGTGTTATATTCACATACTCTACTTTAACATCTGTTACAGCCGGATAATTGATTGAGAAATAGATTGAACATGGATAATTTTGCATAGAACATACTAGAGTTAAAACTCCAATTGGGTTACAAAAAATAATATTCAAATACATTAAGACCAGCAATTGATCAGTAAAACGGTAAGATATAAGAATTAAAACTGTTTAAAAGGAAGAAAAAGAGGTATGATAAAATAAAATAAAATAATTAAAACCAAGAGTTCAATAAAAAATATAAAAACCATGTGAGGTAGTGTTACTGAAATAAAATAAAACCGCAGGCAGACAAAGTTAGAGACCAGCTAGTGAACACAGTAACAGCTGAAGAGACAGATATAGGATGGTAGAGACCAAAAATGGAGCTAAAAGAGAGTAAATGTTGGACTTGGAATCATCATTTGGTGAGAAACATGACTCCAAATACATGATAATGTTGCTCTCTGTCAGGCAACCGTTTGCAAAGAGGGTCATTATACTAAAGTACAAAATGGTTATATGTAAATGTTGTGTTTTGCAGCCTTGCCCTCAAACAGCCAAAAAAAAAATCAGTCAGTGTAGGTTTAACTCTATGCAGAAGTACTTACCATGTTTTTCATACTTGAACGTACCAGAATAATACATCCACAATCATATAAACAGAAATTGTAAGTATTTCTTTTTATCATCAGACATTATTACAGGCTGTCACTTCTTCTCTCATGCTGGTATCTCTTCAGAAGAAGCCTCCTGCTCAGCCACAGGAAGCTTTGTGTGACCTGTTAGCGTGTCCTGATGTCATGTTTTCCCTCCTCAGAAAAACATGTATCATCACAATACTGAACAGTATTGAAAATAAGTGTGCTGTTTTCTCAAGTGTTCTCTTTCCCTCTTTTCCTTCCCTCTCTTATCTTCTCAAGGCCTTGCACATATGATGGCAGAACAAGGTACGCCTCTCTTTTCCTCTTTCAAACCATGTGTTTGTTTGTAATTCTAGTGTGGAACTGCACGTTATGGTGTTGGTGTAGAATATATATGGAAGTGCATGGTTCTATATACATTGTGATTTTATTATTCTGCTGTATTGATCTATAAAGCCAGAACGCACTAACTACACATTTGGTCACAGCAGTATCAGGATGAAACATCTACAGCGATCCGACTTTTGATGGACAATAGTTTTTATCTGTTTTACTTTGCTAGTAATTCACTAGTAATGTTTAACAGCAAAAGTCGCTAATTCAGGTTATTTACATAGGATGACCAGGCTGACAGTAGGGATAACCACCATAGTGTTATAAACACTCCCGTGTAAGAATAATGGAAGGTTTCCCTGTCCTTCCCATTATACCGACATGGCATAAATGTGGCATAAGATACCTTTAAATTGCATATTTGTCAAATAATAGATTTATTTATATAAAGAATAACAAATGGTAGAAAGACAGAGACCCATTGCAAGACAGATACATTTAATTCTTATGAAATATAAGCTTTTAAAATAAAGAGTTTTATTTTAATTAAAAAAAAACTTCTTTGAAAAGGCAAAAATGCTTGAAAAATACCTTTTTTCTTGTAGACATTGTCCTCTTGTAATCAGAAGGAACTATCTCAATTTTTTAGGTAATATATACGGTCTATCCCAGCATTTCCCAAACATGCTCCAGGAAATTTTTTTATGAAATAGTAAAATGCATACAGTATCGACCAGGGCCTTTATTTACCTCAGTTGCAGAAGGTAACAGGCCTTTATTTGAAACTGTCTTCTATTTGAGGAATGCACACTAAACATTAAAAAGCAAACTCAAACAGCCAAACACAAACTACTCAGTCCAGCACTCGGCATGGTGGGAAATGTAGGCAGTCACTACAATATTTTTAGTAGGAATCCTTGTTTTGATTCGCTGCAAATCTGCGTCCCTTCTTCATGTCGAGTTCAATTTTTTGTGAAGTTTGAGGAGGCAGAGTCACAGCCACAGAGACGTATGTGTGTTGTTCACCTCGGCAGGCGATTGCCACTCCCCTGCAGTTGTGTACGTGTGACCGGGCCTTCACGCTGTTAATAAAAATGCAAGACTTCCTGTAGCTATTTCAAATTAAAAGTGTTACACTCAGCAAATGGTTTGGCATGGTTTGTTGTGTTTTTTTTATCAGTATACTATAAAAAAAAAAACAGTTCAGACAAATTTCAAGGCAACGTTCAAGGCAACACACTGCAATAGAGTTTTGAGCCCAACTCAAACTCTTTGGAATAAACTTTAAAAGGTTTTGCTGACCTATAATCCTTAGTTTAAATAATTGACTTTTCTTCTTTAGATAAACTCGAATCTTTGACTATGAGTAGCTTAAAAAAATGCTAAACTTGGTCACAGTGAACTGTGAACATCATTTGTCTATTTTTAGTTCCTGAAAAATGAAATAGTTTTAATTGAAAATATTAAAATTTTAACATTTATCTTAACTTCAGTGTTTTGGGGTTTCTAAGCTTTTAGTTTATCTAACGATTAAAAGTAAATTATCTCAACAAAAGATCAGTAGTTAATCAAACTTTGTCAAAACTTAAGAATTTGAGTTGGGCTCAAAAATCTATTGCGCTCTGTTGCCTTGAAATTTTGACTTTTCTTATCTTTTTCATTTTTTACAGTGTAGTTTATAAGATGGCAATTTATGATGTTTTTTTGTAAGTTTGGATCCTGGGGAGACATCAGATTTCTCTGAGGGTCTGAAGCTGAAGTAGTTTGGGAACCCCTGGTCTATGTCAATATTTTCAGTAAAATTATCTGACCAGCCTAAAAACAACTTGAAACTCCACCATTTGTGTAGTTAGTGCACTCTGGCTTTGTGTGTAGTTCTTTGTGTGCAGTGATGTTGTGACATTTAATACCTGATGTGACTGCATGTTTCAGTTGTTTTGTGATGTACAATTGCATTACTGTACATTGATTTATCCTCATGACATGTATTCATATATACATTGATATGTTTGACTTGAACTCACTGTATGTCTCCTCTTCTTCCTCCTCCTCCCTGTCCGGCTCTTCTCTCGGCTGTGGATCCCTTCTTCTTTCTCCGCCTCCTCCTGCTCTTCTAGCTAAAAGCAAAGGTACAGCTTTTTCGAAATCTTTCCTTTTCCGCCTCTATGAAAAGCGACGCTTGCTCTGTGAGTGTTTGAGAGCTCTAATGTGTTTACTTGTCTGTGTTCAGTGTCTCTTCTGTAATGGTTTCTCACCAAGGGTGCTGGATTAAGCGAGTAATTAAGCCAACCTTAATTGAAGGAGAAGGAGAAAAGAGAGTGTGTCGCTTTGTGTTTCCTGACTGCGTGCGTGTGTTTTGTGATTTGTTAGAATGCTGTACAGTGTGCGCAGGGACGCTGCATGTGAGACAGTTTAGTGATGTAAAGTAAACAACAGTCATTGTGGATCAGTTTTCACAAGAACAGGCTTCTCAACCCTTTTTCTCAGTAAATCAGTTTTTTTTCTCTCATCGCTGACGTTTACGGAAGTTCAAATGACAGCACTTAGAATTCAGTCTCGCCACTGGCTGATGACCGGACCTGAGGACTGGTTTCAGTTGAGAACCGGTTCCAAATTGTCTGATCTTTAGGAGCTGTACATTTAGGAGATTGTTTTTCTGACAGTTGCACTGCAAAACTATGTGTCTACGCTGCTGGAAACTTGAGAAGTACAAACAGCAGCAATATGCTTAAATATCTTTCTTCACAACGTGGGCTTCAATTGCAGGAGTGTCATGTATTTGACACTTGACGTGTCTCGAGGGCTGCTGCTTCCCAACCGAGCAGCATGGACGAGGGCAACCTAGCTTATCCTGTGTCATGCCACCACCCACTGTAATTTGACTAGCGATCAATACTAATTCCGAAGTCTTTGCTAGTTTAAATGCATAAAACAAGAAAGCTGTTTTGCTGTTAAGCTGTTTGGAGCCCACATCCTCTGGCCAGTCAGGTGAACAATTATATCACGTCTTTACCGATCAACGATGAGCGTCGTTACATGGGGTAAAACACAAAGACATAGGAGTTCTTTCAGTTATGTCAGGACAAACCTGACATACAGCTACCTTACTGAACCTTCAGCTAATATATTTCAGATCATTCTCACTTTTTATATCATGAAGACCCTGTATTTTGCTGTTTTGGCACTGTTGAACCAAACTCCGCTCTAAAAGCAGGAGTTTTATGGGGGGTGCCGTATTTTTTCAAAGTAAAAACTCAAATCACATCATCACTAAGACTCTTCTCTGTTTCAGTTTGATCAACAGACACAGTTTGCACACGTCATTTACTCAGTAACATCATTAATTAACAGGTGATGAAGCGTAATCACACACACCGACTGGTGACTTTTACAGTGCTTATTTTCACCCAAAGTGTGGCGTGGTCGTGGGACGTGACATGTGGCTGCTCTCATCCATGTCCGTACTGAGGGCAAACATTTTATGTTACAGTATAATAACATTAGCACCTTGCAGGAAGGCTTAGCAGAATTTCTCTTTGAATAAGAAAAAAAAAACAATCTTGGAACACATCAGCTATCGTCTGAGGACAAATTAAGCCCCTGGATCAACAGCCAATGTTTCTGGACTTCTGGTGTAGCCAGCGGATATCCTGATAATGGATAACGGATATCTGGGTGAGGACTTCCTGCTCTGTGTGCAGGTCATTGTTTACAGTCCTGTTAGCAACTTGAGATGCAAGAATGCAGTCAGGGTTTAATCTCTATAAACAGACATCAGCATATGAATGTACATTTAAAAAAAAAAAAGCTAATTAAAATACTAAACTGTCATCAGATGATCTCTGACGGGTTCCTAGGTTGCATTTGGGCCAATGTGTTCTACCTCTTTTACCTGCATACAACCAAAGCCTACTAAAACTTGATTGATCATTACCATTTAGATTTCAAATGGACTGCACATGGAAACCAGAACACTTCTGAAATCTTGTCCCTTTTCTACTGATCACTTTATATTAATGGAGTTTATAAAGACACGGGTGGAAACAGCAGCAATATGCTCAAACATCTTTCTACACAGCATAAATTCCAGATATGCCATGTATTTGACACTCGATGCACGAGTATGTGACATTTGCACCACAAGGGCAGGCTTAACAAATTTTAGCTTTGATTTAGAAAACCTAAATGAAAATATAATCCATTTTAGATGATGACAGACAGAATGACACTGATATCAATAAAATCTTATCAGTTTCTGTCCTTTGGCACAACTTGACTTGAAACTTGAAGGCAAAGCTGAGGAGAATTGACTTAATGACTCTTAAATATAGTTTTGCCTTTTTGCAGAGCTGCCAAACTGTCAGGAGTAATTGATTATTTAACAAGGATGCACCTGCCAATGTTGCTGTGACCTTTCTAAAACTTACAGGCAGAGCTGCTGGCACCAAAATAAAGTTGAGGTAAACTCCACTCAGACATGAGAAATTAGCCCTTAAAAGGGTAACTAAACCCCCAAACCACTTTTTTTTTCATGTATATGAGTATTTAGTAGTCTAAAGTATTTGAATTGTACACCTGTTGAAACCTGGCTATTGCAACTGAATTTTGCTCTTGGCTGATCTGAAGGCAGCCCTTGTCACCAAAACCCTCACCTGCCCAACAGTTCAAAAAAAAGAACCTCTCTCAAATCTGCCCTCTAATCAGAATTGGGTGGCCCACCTCTTCCAGCTCACTTTCACTTTTGACGGCTATAGAAGCTCCACTGGACTGCAGTCCCTTGATCGGTGAGCCTATGATAAACAACTCTGCACACTACTATACATCACCTCAACACAGCATCTCTGTATCAGTTTAACTGAATGGGGTGCCTCTGTATTTTTGACAGATTTAAAATTTTTGATTACCTTGCCAGGCAGCTGGATTCGTGAGAGTTTGTGTCAGCACCAAAAGTGGTACAACCAGTTAGTTAGGGTCTACTGGCAGCTACGGGTGTGTTGTTTGGAGTGATGACAGTGAGAACCATCCACTTTTTTTGACAGTGCCTGCCCTTTTCCAAACAGTTTTAAATGACAACTCCCCTGTTGGTTCTGTCTAACAAACCATCTGGTGTGTCAGGTTAGATTTTTGTAGGATTTATTGGCATTTAGCCAAGAGGTTTTTAATTGCAGCCAGCTGAATACACCTTACCTCATCCAACAGTGGGCGCAAAACTTCCCCCCAAAAAATGTGACAGGCTGTATCTAGAACCATTTGTTTTTTGTTTGGTTTGTCTGTTCTGGGCTACTGCAGACACATGTCTGTGGATCATGGCAGTTTCTTGGAGGACGACCAGTGGCCTCTGCAAATTTAAAGAGCTCATTCTAAGGTAACAACAAGACAGAAGACAATTCTTATTTTCAGGTAATTGTACAGTAATGAAAACATACTTATGAATATCATATTCCATTTCTGCCATATTCTGCTAACAGATCCCCATAAATCTGACACACTGGACCTTCAACTACAGTTTTAAGTTGCCTAACATCCATTTGAAAGGGATGCCTATCTTTGTAATGGCTTGCGCTGTTTTAATTTGGCTCAGAGAGACGACAGAGATCAAAAAGTATGAAGTGCAAAGGAAAACCCAGGAGCAGTGATGTATAAAAACACTACAATGTTCCAAACAGACAGAAACTCACCACGAAGGCTTTTAAACCTTCACTGTCACTGATCTCTCAGATTGTTTGATTACCACTTCAAACTCACCTCATCAGTGTAGAGTCATATAAACAGTCTAGCTTGAAATGCTGGTTAGAAGCAGAGGAGTGTGGGATTGAAGAGCACTGGGTGCCATATTGTGGTTGAAGAACACCAACCTGAATCGGTATGAAAATGTGGAATTAAAGGTCCTGGCAGGTGCTGGTAGAAAGTGTCAGCAGCTCCAACACAGAAACACGTCTGTGGGTGTCGCAGCCTGCTGTGTACACCTGTACTGGCTTCCCCCATTCACAGAACAAAAGCTGGTGTAAGCTCCTGGAGATTCCTCTCCCCTCACCACCTGTCTTCTCTTCCTTGTTGCTGAGTCTAATCCCTGAGCGAGATGGACATTATTAGGCATCAGGCTCCCCGTCGCCTCCTGTTAGGCAGACAAGAGGCTCCATTCTGGCTCTATTTGCATGGCGGCTCACCGGTGGCAGGGCGACAGATAGAGAGAGGAGGGGATAATAGGAAACTGTGTCTCCGCCGCAGAGGAGTCGCATTTCACTGTCACTGAATGTTTCTCTCCTCGTTTTCATTTTTTTTCCTTCATATTTCCACTCTGTTTTTCTCTCTGTTTTAATATTCTCCTGGTCGATCTGCCCTTCTGTTATCTCTGCCGGTGCTCTGTCTTCCTCTGCTGTCTCTGTTGTCTTCTTCATTATCGCTCCTCATTCACTGCCTAATTACTCTTTCTCTCTTTTATGGCCTTTATCTGACCTCACTCCTCTTTTTAAAATCACTACCAACTTCCAATCTTATCCATTTTTATTCATGCTCATCCTCTGATCATACTCATTGTCTTAATGCAGTCACATCCACCGACCATTTTGGTTCAAATACACTTAAAATGTATATATTTGGGTGTTTCTTCAACTGTGGCCATTTTTGACTCTCTAAAATTAGTAAAAATCAACCTCTGTGAATTTTAATTTGAACCCAAAATTGCATGTATTTTTTAAGCTTTTAATCTGGAACATGTTTAATTTTTTTTCCACGGTTTTCTTCATTTGTTCTTATACTTTTGTCCTTACCTCACTGTTATGTTGCGGCTTATTTTATACATTTTTATAAAATTTAAAGCTTCATCAAGCTAGACTTAAAAGTGCCCATAGTTGGAGAAACACCCATTTACTCATGTATACCCATAATTTCAGATTTAATCATGTATACACATTGGTGAACCCATGTCCCCCTTAGACATGAATGTCCTTATGTGCAGGTGTAAGGTCAGGTGTAAGGTCCCCATAAACCTTCGCTCCACTTATATAGTACTCTTAGTATGATTTTGTCAGTGGAAAACTACTGAGAAGTGTTTATGAGACTGAGAGCTCACCAGAGACCTTGAGAGACAGTTTGTATCTTGTTTTCGGAACACAGAGTCTGGGTGTCGTCACAGGTGCACCCACTGAAACATTCCATTCTTTGCTTCAAGGTTAAACACAGAGACGTGTTGGAGCGATAACTCCTCCCTCCTTCACTCCCTTTAAAGTGAAAAGGGGAGGAGCCTGAGAAAACCAGCAAAATCTCCATAATAGGAGGAGCGGAATTGGGTATAAAAGAAGGCTCCTGAGGGACTGCAACTCTCCATGGACCAGCCCTCAGTTTGCTGTATTTGCTTTTGAACTAGAGTAGACTTTTTTTTTTTGTCTTCATTTGCATTGAACTTCACTGGACTCTGTGTTTTCTCTGATTTCCTTAAGACTTTTTTGGACATGAAGAAAAGTATGTGTTAGAGGACCTAAAAAGTATCTGAAGGTTTTCTCCAACAACAACACCTACATAATTCACATTTGTCTTGGGGCTGTAGATGTGCAAATTTCCAGCTCTCCTGAGCACCTCACAGACTTCTCTTTTCATGTATTTGGTTGCTTGTTTATAGAATTTTTCCCATATACTATATTTACATTCTTTGGTTGCTTCATATATATATATATATATATATATGTATATATGTATATATATGTATATATATTTATATGTGTGTATCGTGTTATCATAAATGGATGATGGAGGAAATTGAAATAAGTCTTTTTTGTCTGAATGCTGTTGGTTGATGTCTATGATGGCGATGGGATTCCTGGCTAGCAGAGGGTGGGGTTGGGTTGAATGGGCAGGTTGTACCATGTAATGGTTGTAAATTAATTTTCTTTTGATTGACTAATCAGTAAATTGACTAATTGTTGCAGTTCTATTCAGTCCCTCCAGGAAGTTGTGATGTTGTGAACACAACAGTTACACAGGACACTCAGAACAGAATGTGTTTTTATTCTCCCTGGAACTGGTTGCCTTTGTTTTCTAATTCATTTTCAAAAAAGTGGGTGTGCATCATTAACACATTTTGCTTTTGCTGGTCTTTCTTGTTGATAGAACAAAAATCATTTTCTTTGGTTAGTTTGAGCGTGTTGACTGCTCACTGAGCTGCCAGCAGTGACAGATGCTCATAAATGAGTGTGGAGAACGAGGCTCATGATTATTTTGCCGAGGGTTCAAAAATATGTCCAGGGCTGCCAGTCAGCCAGTGGGCACATTTGATTGTTGAGAAGGGCAGATCCTCCACTAACATCATCCTAATTTAGTTCGACATCAGTGGTGCAGACCCAACACCAGGGAGAAGTGACTGAAGGGGGGCAATTTTTTCATTGATTTAATCGTGCAGCAGCATAAGAAAGACTAACGACAAGAAACAAAATAAGGCTACTGTTTCAAAATCAAAGAATACATTTATTAATTGGAGCACTTGCAGCAGAGTGTTAACATTATTTGAATTTGTGAACGATTCTCTTAGAATTTTCATAAAAACAGCTGTTTGTGGTTTCCCGTTCTCTCTCATTGTCCCCTCACCTCCCTGTGTCCTGCACACAGCAAACAGCGCTGTCCATGGTCCTGAAACAACAGTGGCTCTATCCATTGTTCTGAAATAACAGCTGCACAAGTATCTCAGCCAGTGATTTTGTTGTTTTTGCTACTTTTCTATAGATACATATTTATTTTTCCTAGTAAAGCTCATTAAAAATGTTTTTTTTATCATGCATATATGAACTTATTACAAAAATATTGACACCCACAGTAAGAGGCCACTTTCTCAAACAAAATAGGTGAGTGCAATATGATTAAACCGATCAGAAAGATGAACTATGTACCCTTATGTTTGTGCTTTACGTTTGCAAAAATCAATTCAACATCTCTGACCTTTTATTTTATTTTATTTTATTTTGTTATTATTGTGTGTAATCCTCCTGCTCTGAGGTTCATCTAATAGTAACTAAATTTGCCCTGAAGCAGTGAATCCAGTCAACCCGTTCATGAGTGGATCAGTCGTGTCATGATGGTTTCAGGGTGGAGGAGGACAGACACGCTGGGGGTTGGTGGTCAGGGTGCCTGGACAGTTGTGTTTTCCGCGCTTCACTGAGTGCTGGTAAGTGAGCCAGACATGGAGGCCGGGGATAGCCCAGCATCAGTGACAGAGGGGGGTAGGTGGACGGGTGTGCCTCAGAGGCATGTTGAATCAAGGTGAAATGCAGTTTTTGTGGAGCCTGCAGAGGCTTTGCCTCGTTGGTTTGATCAGTGCACGAGGACAAAGCAGTGCTTGGAGGTTTCATGTATGGCTGACTGTTGTGACTTTTCTTGAAAGATGGCGGGTCTGTTTGACAATGTGAGCCATTATGATGAGTTATGATCCGATTTAATTACCAATTTAATTTGAGATCTGGTGATCTCCTCACATATTATTCTAGTAGGGAAAGCAACAGAGAAAGTGATATTTCTTTATTTAATTTAGTAACTGGGTGTTTGTTTGTATCCCATTTAATTGCCTCTCTGATTGTGTTACTAGCCCCCGGGTATTTGTGTCTTGTTATGTTGCTGCATTAACAGATTTCTGCAGTTAAGCTGCTGAAAAAAATATTCTGTTTTTGTATTAAGATATTATTAAGTGGCAAGAATGGTGGCCTTAAAATGAAAAGGCTGTAATGCAAAGTTAAAATCTGTATCTGATTATGTCACAAATATATATGTACTCAGATGATATCGGCAAGTTCTTATAAGTTGTCTAGTCTGCTTCTTTTTTGTATTAATCTTTGTCTTCTGTCATTTATACTCCTCATCCAGACACCTTTATGTTTCGCTGCCTGCATCAATATATTATATTTTAACCATGTACCTCAATTAACCAAACAACAGAACATGATTTGTATTTGAACCCCACCTCCAAAATACAAAAATAAGTCTAAATTGAGTTTATTATATGCTACATACAGAGCTGGAGAACATTGGACCCAGGAAACATATGACCCAGGAAACATAGGTACTTGGGAACATAGGACCCTGGAAGCATAGGACCTTGGGGACATAGGACCTTAGGAACATTGGACTATGGGAACATAGGACCTTGGGAACACAGAACCTTGGGAACACAGAACCCTGGACACTATGACCTTGGGAACATAGGACTTCGGGAATATAGACTCTGAGAACATAGGACCTTGGGAACATAGAGACCTGATATTAAAGGACCCTGGAACATAGGACCCTAGGAGTATAGGATCTTGACCATAGGACCCTGGAAACATAGGAACTTGGGAACACAGGGGAACATAGGGCCATGATATCACAGGACCATGGACCCTGGAACATAGAAAGAATATTACTCCAAAAATCTGGATGTTTTTCATATTGTTTCAGGCCACATAATCTGTGCATATATGTGAATAATGGACTCATATTCGGTACCACGTCTCGAAGAAACCCATCTTATAAAATCAGCTTTTGACAAGTCTGGTAAATGCCCATGTCCTCAAGCCCAAGCTGAGATAATGCTGATGACATCGCTAGTGTTATTTTATTCAGAATTTGCTGTCCCACCAGAGCAACACATCCTACAACTATTTCAGCTCGAGCAGGACTAACCAAAATGAGTACAATTATCTTTAACTGATAGAATTTTGCCACATCGTCTGCAACATGCTGTGTCCAGCAGGAACAAATGCACCTGCAGCACACGTCTCCAAAATCATTGACTAAACCACTCTGAACCTCCCAGACTTTAACATCACAGAGTGTGTACTCTATCATATGATGCCATGTCTCTGCCTCAACCATGTCTCTGCACTTGGCTCCCATCTGATCACAGAAACAGGTGCCCATTCTCAATAGAAGCTTATTATTCCCTGTCCCCACTAACTGTCACTTGTATGGACACTAGATAATGTTCCTTTATCGATTGATATAATGTGTTTATAGGCTGATATTTGCATGGATGAATCAATGTTCATGGATACATGTGGATATACACTGTTTATATTGTACATACAGTATGTGCTTCACTCTACACAGTATAAATACTATCTAAATATAACGGCAGGGATGCAGAAAACACAACACACTAACACCTCATCATGTGACTCAGACCAAAACCACTCTTGGCAAGCCGCTCACAGCCGAGCTGTTCATGCAGTCCCATACTATGCCATGCCCCGTGCTGGCACAGATCATATGCCAAAAAACAGCAGTGGCAACAAAAACAACAGACCCAGACAAAACAGAGAGAGCAGAGCAGAGCACTGACAAGCCACATTTAATTTGTTCCCCGTGTCCTTCTCAGTCTACTGCTCTTCTTCACCGTTTTTCTATTTTTTCTTAGCTACAGAATTTAAAGCTTCGGGCCGATTGTACCAGCCAATAGAATTTAACTGATAGTGCCTCTGAAGGCTGGTGCTCCAAGTTGCCATTAAAAGATATTTTGGGCTGATTTAATTGTTAAATTGAGTTATCATTTTAAAGTAAGGATGACAGACATAATGTGTGCATTCACTCAAACTTAAAGCAATAATAATAAAGTAAAATTTATGCATTAAAATGTCTAGAATACTAGACTTGTGTTATATATTTTGTTGAGTTGTGTACTTACATTATCCAAAATGTTTCCAACAATGTTCAGACCCAGAGAAATACGCAATTTATTCAAGACAGTGGTGCATTTTCTACTAGCAGCTAATTGCTATAACTTCTGGCAAAACACAGTTTGTCGGATACATCAGAGAATGAGAAAGGAAGTTGGCTAACATGACTAAACATTATGTGAATAAAACTTCATGAGCTTGATTTCTGTCCAAGCGACATCAGATAGATTTTTAAACTGCAATGGTGGTAGTTTAACAATGAGGAAAACAACTACCATGATCCCACACTATGTCATGCCGTTTGTTATTGTGTGCTGTATGTGCACAGCCTACTAATGGTCTGAAGTCTTGGGGCTGCCCCCAAAAGTTGAAATGATTCTATCCAGAACAGCGAGTACGCAAGGGACCACTAGGGTCAGCATGATGTAAATTTCATCATGAGACGGTGTACGCATAGGTTCTGTGTGGACTTCTTCGTACTTCTTCGTACCTTCAATTTGTTGCGACCACACAGACCTGTCCACAGGACCACTACACAGTGTCCACAGCGGTCCATGTACACATCTGTTTGGCAGTATATTCAGGTCTTAAGTGGCAGATGCTCCAAGTTGTGCCATGAGAAAGACAGATGCACCGACCATCCCATCAGTTGTGGGTGTCTGTAGCTCAGGGAGTGGAATCGTCCCCTAAGCAGAAGGTCGGTGGTGCGATCTCAGTCCACTCCAGTCTGTGTGTCGAAGTGTGCTTGGGCAAGATACTGAACCCCAAGTTTGAGTGCTCGTGTAAATGTGTTTTTGGAGCTTCTGACGATCAAGATGGCACGTGTGAATGCTCACATGTAATGTAAACTTGTCTGACTGGTTGGAGACTAACTAGGCGTTGTATAAATGCAGTCCATTTATCATTTACCTATCAAGTGGTGTAATGTCCTATAGGCAGTGAGTCAGGCTGTCATTCATCTCTTAAAGGACTACACATATACTGATAGAACTGCTGATAGAACAGGTAACTTGAACACACTCTGCTCTCTAACAGCCCCTGTAATGTTGTGTTATTTCGAACTATCCCAGACAAATGTTAACAATCACAAGAGAACCTTGGTGAGAGTTTTGGTTGTCAACTCATAACTGATCTATGAGTCACATTACTGAGATTTGCGGCTTTGCCGACCACAGACAGGTCGAAAATGCAGGACAAAAGTCACTACTATGTATGTAACTGCTGCCATGACCCAAATGTACAAAGCAATCAATCAGAATTCACCAGGACGTGACACATAACTGGCCAGTGCCAGTGACATGCACAGTACACATGGTTACCACGTTGGCTTATTGCTCTGCTGTGCAATTCATGAAGTTGAAATAACCAAAGCCAGAGCTTGTTCTTTATTTTGCTGCAGTTTCAAAATATGAGACTGCCGCAGATGGACTGGATGGAGTTGATGATCTGTTTCTGAAGATTTTATCAGAGAGCGATATCACCAGCGGATCCAGCTGTTGTGTGCACACAGATACACATCTGGCAGCCCCTCATGTTGTCGTCAAGAGACGCAATTGTCTCTAGAGAGAATCCCCTCAGATGAAACATGCTTGATATTTGAAATGCGTCACGATCAGCGATCTTTTCTGTCGACAGACACTTCAGGATTCAGTAACAGTGCAGCCAGACAAGATCACTCCTGAACCAACACATGCTGTACGTGATTTTTGTAAACATGCGAACCCACAATATGTCTTGTATTGTTAACAAACCTGTGTTGTTAACAGCTTTTCTAGTGTTCCCAGGGTAATATGGCTTGTCAAATGGACAATTGTTCATGCAAAACCATTGTGTGTCCGGCCTCAGACCATTCTTGCAACCTGAAAGATTGCTGTGTATGGATTGTTGCTGTTGGTTACCACCAGACACAAAGGCTGTTGGAGTCGTGATCTCTCAACTGGACTGGAATATCCAAGTTCAACCCATCGACGGTCCAGCAGATTCACCAGGAGCTCCCGCTGTCCAACCACTCACTCATGTGCCCAAATCCAAAAAGCCAGCACAAGCACAGTGAGGTGGGCCTGAGTTTGGCACTGCCTCCTTTAACCTTTTTCCAGCCACATGGAACCAGTTCTGTCATGGTTTGGACACCTGATTTTGAACTATTCAGGGGATTTTGACCAAAACCAAACTGGTTCGGAACAAAATGTCATATTGTACAGGTTGTTGCGGATTGTGCAATTCCCCCGCATTCTTCATTACAATGGTTCTGCACAAAATTGATGGAAACGCAGGCTGGTTCATTAGATAGTACCAAGGTTCCAAGAATCTTGAACAGAATGGGTCCAAGAACAAGAGCTGATTTGCTGGAAAGGGGGTAGTTGTTGCAACGCTGAGCCTTGACAGGTCCACTGAAGGCTTGGAGCGGGTCTGTTCCAGATCCATTGGTGCTGACAGATGGCAGATAAATTCATATAGTGTCTGATATGTAAAGATTCTAACCCAAAATCTTCAAAGTAAGTGACTGCCAGTCGTTCTTATAAAGATTTAATATCTGTAACTGACACTGGCAGCTGTTGATGTCAGTTGTGTGTTGCCCCTATAGGGAGAGACTCATCTGACCTGAAGTTTTACAAACTTCTCACATCACCTCTCCTGTTCCTCAGGTATGCTTTTAGCCAACACAGGCGTGAAAAGGTCAGTTTGCAAGCAGCTGATGTGACAGGCAATCAAAGACACTCGAAGAGAGATACACAACTGCTTGAGTAAGTCCCGAAAAGCAACCTGATGTGACCTTTATAACACAAGTGCATCACGCATGGTGTTGACAGTAATCCCCTTGTGTTGTTTTCTTTCACTAAGAGAGATTATTGTCACTCCAGACTGTTGTGACATCGGCAAAAATTGCCTCCTTGTCGAGAAATGATTTGCTTTTGGGATTCAGGGCAGTTCACAGGCTCCTCTATGGATGAATGCTGTCATTGTGTTGATCAAGTGATTTGTCCAATTTTTAAAACCTGAATGTGTGAAGATCTTCTCCACTGGATGTGCAACAAAACATCGCAAGCGTAACAGAAACCACCTTGCATACATGTATCCGTGTGTGTATGCAATGTGTGCATGAGTGTGTGTGTGTGTGTGTGTGTGTGTGTGTGTGAGGAGGAGAGAATCAATGTTTCCTGCTGAGAGACGATGAACTCGCACAATGGGTAATGAATTGTGGCGACATTATGGAAGTAGTATGCTAATCAGCTAATCAGGTTTCATTGCTCTACAGAGGTGTGTACTCTTGCTAACCTTGAGGAGACATTGATAATCAGGAGATGATGAGCCCTGGGAATTCTCTGCCCCCCCACCACCACCACACACACACACACACACACACACACAGAGTTACATACACGCATTCAAAAGTCAGCAGGGTGGGATTGATAACGCAGATGTGTGTGTAATTTAACACCCTTGTTCGTAGAGATTTAGAACTTCATTTAGTGCAGATTTCACCCTTGATTGGCTTTGTCACTCATCTAGTTGCTTCACACTGAAAATCTGCATGCCGGGACTCAGCCAGTCAGGTCAAGCTTGGTCATGGGGTAATTTGGGTAATGGGTAATATTTTTTTAGACCAGTTCCCATCCTGATACATTAAAAAGCATTTGATAACAACATATTGCACAACATTTTTTACACAAATACATTGTATAAAGGACAATTTTTTATTAGGATCCATTAAACTTCTTGACACTTGCCGACTGGTACTGATACTGATTCATCTCCGAATCATGTGCAAATTTAAATGTATTTTGTTTAATCGTACACCATAAAAAGCAAAAAGACTCTGGCACACTGTCTTCTTCACTTGCAAACTCAAATTTTATTAGCAATTGTAAAGGAAAGATACCACAGCAAGAAAAATATTCAGAACATAAGATTTGAATTTGGTTGAGCTTGAAAAAATTCTCTTCTAAAGTCTGTCTCCAAACCAGACAAAAAGCCAAACCAAACCAAAAAAACCCCATCATACACAGCTCAAAATCCACATAGTTGTCTTAAAGAATATTATGTTATGTGATTTACATTTGGTTGGAGCTTCTGTCCCTCTGACTAGAAAAGAATGAATGAATTAGAAAAATAAATACACAGTTTTAAAAAAAAAAAGACCCTATCATTCACATGGATTACTTGTAATTGTCTATTTAAATGGTCTCTTCTTGCTCTTGTTTTGTTAAATTAACCTAATGAAAGTCATCGCACCAAAACATTCACAATGACGTTCATAAAAGTCCTGAATTTGCGAGTGCAGAAGACAGAGTGTGGGAGCCTTTTTTGCTTTTTATTGTCGACTCTTCTCTCCTACGCACCTGTCTGCTGACACGCATGCAGACGTTTTGCTCTTTAATCGTAAAGCAAAATATTTCCATCCCAGCGGAGTGTATGTGCATGACACAGCTCTGCAAGCGTCAATGCTCCCCCCCGACAAGTTTCTGTGTGCGTGTGTTTGCACCTGGTTTATGATATTCAGGTCTTTCCGGTCCATCTGTGCCTCCTCTGTCATATCACGAGTCATTTGCTTCACTTTTGCATTTAGCTTTTGGCTACCGTTCCAACTTGGCAAAGTCAATGAGCGAATGAGAGGGCAGAATGCAGATGTAATTGATCCAAAGTTCACACTGGCTGTGTAAACACCAGGTATGATGATCGCCGCAGGTCCGGTGATTCATTACCATTTGGATTTTGACAGCTCCCGGCTCATCTGCCAACAGTGGCCACTGGAGGAAGGAATATACAGTACAGAGAGTTTGGAGGCAATGAGCTTTAAAAAGAAAAAAGGCAGTATTGAAAGTGAAGAGTAAAGTGTGTTGTGATGGTGCGGTGTGATGTTCAGATGATCCTGCTGTCATCTGGATAAACAAAGATTTATTGACTTTCGCCCAGAAAGTTGGTGATGATGATGGTTGGAAAAATTCCCACAGGTGTTCAGCTGGGTGATGGTCTTGTGACTGTAGCATACGATTCACAGCATTTTCATACTCTGAAAACCATTCCATTAGCCATCACCTGCAGAATTTTTTCTCCTTGTCAGCAATGTTAAACCTACCCCTACACAAGTTTTAAAACACATACACACACATATATATATACACACACACACAAAAGAGAAATGTTACAATACTGACCCCCAAATATTTTTTGCTGTGAAAATGTGCTTTTACAGCGTGTGTGAGTGCATCTGTGTGGCAACCAGGCCATGATCAAAGCAATGACCTTTGAAAAGGCTGGAGAATTACACCATCTATCAGCTGTAGCATGTATGTGTGTGTGTGTCCTTACCTGTGTGTATCTAATTTTGGAACCCTCTGTATACACTTTACCTGGGAATGTAGCCTACTCCTGTGGCTGTGCCTACGTATCAGTGTGTGTGTGTGTGTGTGTGTGTGTGTGTGTGAGTGCCCTGCTCTGCTCTCTGTGTGTTATCCCGTGGGCCTGAAGTGCTTCTACAGCAGGGTCCACTCCATCTCTTTAACAAGGTGCCACCAGAAATAACATGACCCACATTAAAGACCACACCGAGCCACAGACACACTCTGAACCCCACACTGTGTCGTCATAACAAACTGCTGGATTTCTGCTTCCCAAAGAGTTAAAATGCTATTTATCTTATTTTATTTTATTTTAGCTAAAGTTAGCTATAAGCTCATTTTCATCTGGGCAGGAGATTAAAGGGACAGTTCACCCCAAAATCGAAATTTCATATTTTTACTATGGGCTGTGGTGCTATTTATCCATCTACACTATTTTTGTGTGAGTTGCAGAGTTTTGGAGATATCAGCTGTAGAGATGTCTGCCTTTTCTCCAGTATAATGGAAGTAGATGTGACTCGGCATGTGGTGCTCAAAGCACGAAAAAAAAACAAAAAAAAAAAACATTTGTGAACCTCAACAGCAATGTCTCTTTCCAGAAATCATGTCCCAGTTGCTCAAAATAATCCACAGACCTTGTTGTGAGCAGTTTCATGTCGATTCTAAAGTAGTTCTGGTAGATTCTACTGCAGAAAGAAAAGAGTTCCTACATGAAACTGCTCACGACAATGTCTATGGATTATTTTGAGTAACAAGGTCATGATTTTTGGAAAGAAACACTTGTTTAAAGTTTTTCAAATGTATTTTTTTTGGCGCTTTGATCACCATAACCCAAGTGCTGTTTTGTTCCGTTATATTGGAGAAAAGGCAGAAATCTCTACAGCCGATATCTCCAAAACTCTGCAGCTCACACCAAAAAAAAAAAAAAAAAAGCTTGATGGATAAACAGCACTACAGGCCAGGGGAAGAATATACATTTTTGATATTGGGGTGAACTGTCCCTTTAATTTGTCTGCAAATTTTGTCATTCTTTTGAAAGAGATTCATTAGCAGAAGGTTTGCTGTGGCCACATGCTCTTTATCATCCGAACCAGCTTCACATATTTTGCACCTAAATGCATAAATCAGCTAACTTACAAGGATACCTGACACTGACGTGTGAGAATATGAAAAGGAATTTTGCAAATCTTATAAATCGCTTACATCTGCACATACAAAGACTAACTGCTGCGCACATCACTGCGCGGGAAGACTAAGCACCTTAATGCTAAACATGTGTTCAAACTAAGACCCCTCTCAGCTGCTGCTTGTCAACCTGCTCAAAGTGTGTGCACTTTCCACCTGGATTTAATTTACCCGAGCTAATAATGATCACAGCGATACACACCGCACAGTCTAAATGTGCTTTTCACAACTTATTCCTGGTGAGAACATCAGATTAAATAACTAAATGTAAGAACATTCAAGTGACATAAATTGTTCCTGTGATCTCTAAATGCTCCTCTGAGTTCACTGACATAGGCTTTCCCCTGCTATTACACAGTTTTTCGTTGTTGTTTGTTTTTCTGTGCGCAGATTTGCAGAAATGTTGCCCCAAGTGCATCTACTGTATGTCAGCTGTAATATTGGAAGTGCTGTTTATTATTTGCCTGCATTCAAGAACAGTCTGTCAGTGTCATATGAAGAGGGTATGTTCAGACAGCAGAGGGGTTGTGCTACTTTCCCTGTGAGGTCAGTGTTTGTTGGTTAAAGTCTGACAGATCAGTAGAGCAGGCAGACAAGACGTGACTGCAGCTGGGTTGTGAAAAGCTGAAGTCAGCTCTTCTCTTCTCCGTGGAAATGCAGGAGCTTGTCATGTCAGATACAGAGCACAAACTAATGAAGCGCATTCTCAAGACATACAAAGTCGGACGCTTCAGATCTCTGATCTCTGGAGGTCGGGGCGTTTGATTTCATGCGAACAAAGACGTGCAACAGGAGCACGTAGTTTTTGTGCCTTTATTTTGAAAGTCCGACTGGATGTTGCGCACTTATCATTGCTAACTTGATTGTGGAGCTCTGCACATGCAAAACTGACACAAGTGGGGTACCTACAGCATTATGCTGTAGTTTGAAGCGCTGGGCCACAGATCAGGCTGCTGTATTTGACATCTTTATGTAGATGTAAAATCATGGCCCTTGTCGACTCAAATCAGGACCGTAACCAAATATTTCAAACTACAGCCCTGCAAAACTTGGTCAAAACCTACTCAAGTGTGTCGGCACTCATTGTGACAAAAATTTAAATACAAATAGTTGTTCTGCATAAGAGGTGCATGACTTCTCACAGCATGTGTTCCAGCCCAGAGCTAATGAGCATGAAAACATATCTTTTAAAGCCGTGTGTAGACATAAAAACTTAAATTCACCTCGCCCCCTCACCTGTTTATGTTCCGCTAACAGTGGAGTATAAAATCAGGGAGTGTATCTTATCTTGAAAAGACGCCATGCTTAATGCATAGCATGGACAGTGAGATAAGGACCCTTCTTTGAATTATTTTTCTTCGGTCTATGATGTTAAAACCCCAGTCTGCGGCAGCCAAAGCAGCACTCTGAGCTATCTGCTACAAAAACGCGGCTGAAAACAGTCCAGCGGAGCGCCGCTGCATTGTCACACAGGCCCATACAACGAATTGTAACCCGTTCAGCTGAAGATGTCAACCCCAATAGTCCAATTGCCCCGGAGCAAACACATTTCGGCTGCAGAACACTCCCTAGACGACATTTCAAAGAGGAGGTTGTGGGGGTGGGGGAGTGAGAACACGCTTCAGGGGAAGAAAAACATGGCGTCGATCTGGGAAACGATTAAATCCAGATTCCAAGCGACAACATTTCTCACCACCCCCAGAGGGGAATGACACGGGTAGCGGCACAGAAAGGAAGACGGAGGGAGAGAGAGATGGAGGAGGAAGGAGAGAGATTATGAGCGAGAATGTGCTGGTTATCTTAATTAAATGGAAGTGCATTTTATCCTCCTCCTATTGATTTCTGCCAGGGGCACTGTGTGTATTTCAAAGGGAGAGCGTGCTCTGTAATGCTGGTTTGGAGGCTGTATTTTTTACTCATGGCGGACGTGACTATTGCAGTCAACAAACTATTGAAATAGTCATTAAAAGGAACAACAAAGCCGAGCTCTAAGAAACAATGTACAGCTGCCAGACTCAATTTGGCTCAGGCTTTAATGCTGCACAGCCACATGTACAAACAGATGACATATGATATGCATGAGAGAGAAAGCACGTATTTGCAAAGGTGTCTGTTTGCATGCGTGCTTTTTTTTTTTTTGATTGTGTGTGCGTGTTCCATTTGCCGGTGCTGATACCATCCCCCGGACAGCGGCCAGGCTGCACAGGTCGCAGGCAGAAAGCAATGCATTTTTATTTCCCTCCCCTCCCCTCCTGTCCTCCCTCCATTCATTTTGATTTTGCAAAGTTAATGTTAACAGTTTTGTCAAGCGCACTGTGCTCCAGGCAACGCCGCTTAAGTATATCTTTTGCAATTTAAGTGACCTGCTTTCTGGCAGGGACTTTTTCCCATTACTGGGAATGACATTTCATTTAGACTCCATCATTCATCTTTCCCACTTTGGGCACTGGCGCTTGGCCTCTGCTTCTCTCTCTTTCTCTGTGTTTCCTTTCTTTCTCTCCCATCCCTCTCCCTTCATCCCTTCATCTCTCCCTCTTACCTTTATACCCTGTTAATTATTTTTTCACACCTTTTATTTTGCAATATCCATTTCCCTTTCTCCCTGTTCACATGGCGGCCATATTTGATTGACACCATACAAAGAGGTGTTGGTGTTATTTAGCGAGCCCTAATTGATATAACTGGGGTGGTCAAAATAATTGAAACACCTGTCAGTGTAAAGCACTAAAGTTCAACAGCACCACAACAAGACTGAATTAATTCTTTAGTTTATAACAGACAGAGTTGTAACGTGGGAGAAGCTTTTTTAGGAGCCGCTGATTCTGGAAGTAAGAGTCATTTTAGCAGAGGTGGGAAGTACAAATACTTTGTTACTTTACTTGAATAGATTTTTCATGTAGCCAACAATTTTTTAAATTTTACTCCCGACATTTTCTGTACTTTCTACTCCTTACTTTTTCAAAAATGTTCCTTGTTACTTTAGTTTTAACATATTTGAGGGGAATTATTGATTATTTTTATTTTATGTCATCGCGCACCACCTTCCCAACATCAAGACTGATTTTAATCTAAATGGATGGAACAATAACACATAGATAAGACGATTCCTTGGTGAATGTGCCAGTACATGTCTCACAAGACAGACATAACTAGATGAAAAATGGCATAACAAAATGAAAAAAAAACACACAAGGTGAAAAATGATGTTAAAGACGAAGAAGACAAAAAACCACTGTAACATGATAACAAACATGTAAAAAGACTTAAAAGAATCTTGTCATCATTTAAAGCCTGGCCACTCCAGGATTTAAAAACGAGTAAAATCTTAAAATCACTCTAAAACTTACAGTCAACGAACAAAGGGCTGCAAGAATTGCTGTGATGTACGGCTGAACAATTTTGAAAAAATATCTAATTGCCATTATTTCTACTTATATTGCAATTGCGATATTAATATTAATTAATATTAGACAGGATGCTAACCTTTACATCATTATTCTCCTTTTCATGTAAAACATATAATTATAGTGTGATTTTAAGGTTCTCTGCCAAATAAAGATGTTTTCTTAAGTCTGTAAAAAATATGATGTGTAGGCCAGGACATTTCTGCAGCACCATATTTAATTTAAAATGGTAGTTTGACACACATTTTGCATTTAACACGTATCGCGCCTCCTGCGATTTGAAAATTGCCGTAGGCCATATTGCGATTTCGATCTAATTTCAATTAATTGTTCAGCCCTCGTGTGATGTGGTTGCCTCTCTTAGTACAAGTTAAAAAGCCCGGGAGCAATGTTTTGTATAAGTTGCAGTTTTTTTGGCCAGACAGGACTCAGGATGCGAACCCTGGTCTCTGGTGCCAAAGTCCACCAAAGCTGGGTGGGACTGAAACTGTTTCTACGTTTGACTGCTTAATGCCTGATGTAGAGCCAATTTTGGTCTGAAACTTTTCTCCTTGTAGTAGCAGATAAGTGTCCTTTGGTAAACTTCAAAACATCCCCTCAGAAAAGTTGGCACTACATCCTACAGGGTGGTGGCACTCATCGATGGTAGATGCTACACTGATTTCCTGCTCCACACAGACTCTGCGCCAGCTTTGATGAGCCTTGTGTTGGGCTGCAGGTCCAGAGAAGAGAGAAGCCTGCAGATGCATATTTTTTTTTAAATATACAAGCACATTTCTCAACTTCTCTTAATCCCAAATCACACACACAGAGGTGGAGTACATTGTTATAAATCCCTGAAGGGCCTGTGCTGGAGCCACGTGAGCACAACCAAATGGAGCACAACCGCCCAGGGGAGAAGAAGAAAAACGAGCACCGCTTCTTCCCTGCCAGTCCGGACGCAAAATATCTCGGAGTAATCAGGGAATGACTCACAATCCTTCATGCCATCACCCGGTGGGATCCAGAGTTCCCCTCAGAAACCTGTGCTTAATGTCACAGATGCTGGCTGTGTTTTCATAGTGTGTATTCATTCACACTTTGAGGGTCTAGCAGAAAAAGAGACAGACAGGAACAAAGGACCAGCCTTGTTTGAAACATCCAGAAGGTTTGTGTGACTGCACGTATGTGTATTCACATTCACACACACTTTTGCCTTTGTTTTTGCTTGTGTGTGACAACTGCGTCTGTTTAACTGCGTGTCTATGTCTGGCCAGTGTATTTTGTTAGAATGAAATGGTGTTTTAATGGGCTTTTAATGGCCTTCAGTCAGTGAGGACTACACGGCGCTGAATCCTGGTCCTGACCACATCCTGACCACATTTGAAGGAAATGATCTTTTATGAGTGTTTAGGGAGCAGTCATAAAGAAATAAAGAGCCCACTGGGCAGCAGCTGAAGTCAATGCTGCTTGTGTGTTTGTCTATTAACTGCATTTATGCATTTTTAAGTTGACATGTAGTGGTGTGCTAAAGAAACATCTGTATGGAGCATCTGTGAAGCCTTTTCCACCATCTTGGAACTGGCCCCAGGCCAATTCACAAACCTAATTTTCGGAAGCTAAAAGAGCTGGTTCCTAGCTCCTTTATTACAATGGTTCTGCTCAAAACTGGTGAAACCGTAGGCCGGTTTGCTCGATTACACCAAGGTACCAATAATCCTGAACAGAACCTGTTTACGAATCTGAGCTAATTTTGTTGAAAGGGGCTTTATAAGAGACATGAATGCAGCTTTGGGTTACAACTGACAGCTGACTGTCAACAACCTCAACAAGGTTCTATTGGCCTTATAGTGTGAGTATGGAGAAGCTCAAGGAATGTGCTGTGCAGATGTGTAGAGTCCTGCAGCACATCTTCAACTTGAGCCTGACACTGGAAAAGGTCCCTACACTGTGGAAGAGGTCATACCAGGCCCTGGTACCCAAGAAGAGCACTCGAAGTCTCAAATGACTGCACGGCCATGGCCCTGATATCCCATGTGATGGAGACCCTTGAGAGAAAGATAGGCCTTTACCATACGTGTATGCTGGCTTGGCTTGATTCTTTGACTGGGTGCTTCAGCCCAGCATGACAGGGGTTTGTATGTCCATTGCAACAGGGCGACTGACTTGAAGGTGTGTCTTTAACCGTTGATGGGTTTGTCTTGAGTCAAGCATCTGCAAAATGGTGGACAAACTCATCTAATTTCCTATAAATTCTTCACACTAAAAGTCCCCTGTTACTTTATTTAAAAGCTGTTATTATGAACGGTAAAATCAGGAAGTGTAGGATACATGAGGTGTAACTTAACACAACTCTGCTGATAGTGAACATGAAACAGTGAAACAGGCAGTGCAAATTAAATCTGCATCTGAAACATTAGCAAGATCAAAGGAACTACACTGGGATGATGAGCTGGAGTGTGCTGGGAATATAGGAGCCCTCTATGAGAATAATTGATAGAGTGTGTTTAGGGCTCCAGGGATGATTAAGTTGCTTGGTTGGTCAGTCTATGACTTGGGCTTGGACTCAATTATCATTACAAATAGTTTTTACAAACACTCACATGCCCCAAGGGATTAGCATTCAGAGACCTGACAGACTTGCTTGTAATTCGCTTATGAAGTCTTTTGACTTCTACTTAAGGACTTCAGACTTACTATGGACCTGCCCACAAAAAGAAGCTTGCACGTTAAGAAAGTTAACATGACTTTAAAACCTCTTAGTTCATGACTTTCCCTAAAATGGGTTTACTAATCAACTTGTGAATCATGAGGGGTGTGGAATAAAAAGAAAAAAAAAATGATCATTTATACCTAGAACCACCTAGGGGTCACTTTTAATGCCGTGTTCAACATTTGCACCACATCAGGCTGTCCCGCAATGCCTATTGTTTAGTTAAGATGTCTTGTTGATTCAGAGACTGCATGCAAAACAAGAAACTGACCGTGAGAACTTCAAAATGCGTGACTCTACCTATGGTGTCTGGCAATTCTGTTGGAATGTTTGCGGTTCTAGTGTTAAGCACAAGATGGGACTTTTTGACTTTTTCCACTAAACCACCATCTTGTCCTGAACTTTGCGGGCTCACCCCGACCACCATTCCGTGTCTTCTGTGGAGTATATCCACCAACCCCGTGGCATGTGTTCACATCTGTACTTCTGTATTTGCCGGCTGTAAAAGCTCCACTTGGAAAAGCTTTGATGTGCTCCAAGAAATGGATTCATTATCGTCCAATAGTTGATCCACACACTTGCTCCGCATCTATTATGTATCTGCCGGGAGGCTCGTTGGATAAGCAGTGTGGAATTATGTAACACTCCCCAGTTTGATGAGCGTTATATTGGACCTCAATATTCTGCAAGAAATATGCCCCAATGTATTCACCCGTTCATAACAGACTTTTTAAACATGGCTGCTGTACCTGTCTGGATAGAGATCTATGAATATGTTATCCAGAAGATTATGATTGTATCAGCGAAGAGAGAATCAAATCCCTTCAGTTGTCAGTGACAGTGAAAAAGGAACATTTGCTGATGTCTTCCAGCTATAGTTCATTTCCACTGAGGGTGTGGTCAGCAGACAGTGAAAGCTGCCTCGTTCGCTGCCAATGCACCAAAATAAGGTTTGCATACATTTTCTTCTTTGCTCAATACTTGACAGTCAGCGTGTGCCTTCCTCATCTTTTTCAGCTTTCGCATTGTTCCACATGGCTGAGTTCCAATGATCAGCCGATCGCTTTTACTCGACTATAACTGCAGCAATCATAAAGTTATGACAGAGAAATGCTGGCCCTTTTGAAGAGAGAAATGCTTTGGTGTTGCCCTGCTCTTTGATATTCTTTAAGTATGACTGGCTGCTATCGAAACCGTTCTACCCCAGAGAGGAATTATCACTTCAGAAATTGTGAAATGAAGAGAAAAACTGGAGAAGCAGTGTTTCAGCGCTGAAGGTGACCTCCGATCTTTCAGCATTATGGCTCAGCAAATTAAAACGTTGGTGCTATCAGATGGAGGAGGGCTAAGCGGATATACACACCACGTCAGGCTGGCTGAACATACGTAAGAGGTGAATGCCTATCACTGATTGATCTCACTCCTAGATTACCCCGCCTCATGTAATTCCCCGTCAGCATAATTCAACCTACTAAATATTCCCTTTAGGCTTTAAGTTAATGCAAATTCCCACGGAGGACGGTGATTGGAAAATATTTGTGCTTTTATAGGAAATAAGATTGCTGTTTTTGTGACATACCTCAGGGCTGTGTACCGGGCCCACTAAGCTTTTTAACATTTATAGGCTCAGATAAGAGAAGTCTATTACATCTCACACAGAATGCTTATTACAGTGAGACACTGGCTTTGATACCTCAAAAGCCGTGAAGGCTTATTTTCTCAGAGGTCAGTGTAGAATCAGAGTGTGATCCGTATCTCTGTGTCCTCTGTCTTGGCTGAAACTTCTCACACATTTTGCTATACTGTAAATTAACAAGATTTTCCTCCGCAGACACACAACAGAATTAATCATTTGTTCAAACACTTTAAATTTGTCTATGTTTACATTTTCCTGAAAGGTGACCTTTTACAGCTAAGAGTAACTACTGCTTTCATTAAGTAGCAAAGGTGGAAGAAATCTCTTGAAACAGATAGCTGCATATGAATGCAGAAGCTGTAGGGAAGGGACAAGACTTTGGTTGCATGCAGGTAAACAGTTTGCATGGAAAGAAAATGATGATGATGATTTTGCTTTTTTAGTGTTTTTAATGTATCTGCATTCATGTGCAGATATCTGTTTATAGATATATTATTCATCTTGCAACTCCAGCTCCACTGATGTGCGGCAAGTTGCTTATCAGATTGTAAATGACTGTAAACAGACTGGTGTACGAAAGAGGAAGTCTTGGCCTGGAAAGCTGTTGTCCATAATCTGGATATTTGCTGGCTATGCTGGAAGCCGGTCAGTTGATAGCCAGTGAGTTTCAAGGTTAAAGGCGAAGTAACACCCCCACAAAAACCTTTCATAATAGTGGTTTCTGCTTGTAGCAGTTAGCAGCTAATGGGTTAGCAAAGCGCTGCACTGTGACACATACAGCAGGTGCTGGGCAGTAGCATTTTTCAGAGCTTTTACACTGAAAACAGCTGCCTGGGGCATCAGGAAATGAGGTTGATGAGAGTGGATTTTGTGAATTAAACCAAAACAATGAGCTGAAAGACGCTTGAATGCTCTGTAGAACTGAGCGGAACTACAGAGTAACACTTTCTCACTCCCAGTTTGCCAAATATGGTATCTTGGTCAGTGGCCTTAAGCGTCAAACTATGACACTTTAAGTACCCCTCTAATCACCTTTGCAATCTTTGTCAAGTGTGCAATAATAAACATGTAACATCAGGTTGGACTTTCAAAATGAAAGCACAAAAACTACTTTATTAAGTCTAGGAAAAGGTCATGGTTTGAGTTCAAATAAGTACAAGTGCTATTTTCATAAGTTAACATACAGTATAAAACGTAACAAACTTCACGCTCACGCTCCTGTGTGGAAGTCTGGCCTTGGGCACACTTTCTCACTGTTTATACTACATCACCTGACCTGATGACATATGAAAACATAACGCTAGAGAGGCACCTCCAGAAATGATGCTAGAGGGGTAACTTGTCCCACAAAATACTGTACGTCCTGATCTAATTGTCAATTTCCTTCACAATGAATAAAACCATTTTGATCTTAATGACTAAATGGCCTGTCCTCTAGCACAACAAACACACCTTTACAAATGAAACATTTGAAACTTACTACTGCTGCTTTAGGCTCTAATAATGCAGTGTCTTCAGTATGATTGTTCAGTTTAACACTTTTTATTGTAAGTGTTCGACATAGCAGCCTTTAGGTGGTGCTAGTGGGTTTTCAGATTTCCCATCTGTGGAATTATTTATTATAAAAGAAGCCGCTAATGTTCTGAATTTCTCCCTCCCTTTGAGGGAGTGAAAACAAATGGCTCATCTAATGCCCTTATGTTTTTCTCCCCTCCGTCATTGGCGGTATCTTCTTCCCATTCTCGTGAAAAGCTTTCCTAAGGGGCTGAGATTTCTGCACTCTCCTGAGCACAATAACAACACTCATTTGCGGTGGGAGGCGAGTGATGGATAGGCTCTCTATGTCTGGTTGCACTATGTTTGCTGGCTTCTAATAGACTCGCTTTTTCCCTGATGGAGGCGTGATGCTGTATGTGCGCATGGACATGACTTAAATGTGAATCAGTCACATGGATGTGTGCAAAGTGCACTATTAATGCATTTTTCATAGATTAGCTCATACTTAAGATATTACAGCGACTGTATTACTCTTCCATAATACTGAATTGTCTGTTATCTACTGATTAGTCAAAGTTCAAGGCAACACTGAACTACCAACAGTGATTAGAACATACATGTGCTCTGATTTTAATCTTTAATTAGTTTTCAAATGAGACTTCAGTTTTCTCCTGTGCGTGGTATAATGTTCCGTTCTCTTCTAGTTCTCCTGCTGTATCTCTGCAGTCTTGCAGATGTTTCCTCAAGATCCACATACATGACTGCGTCCTCCTCCCCTGCTGTGACTCCAGGACGTGATTTCTTGCTGTGAAAGACATTTCTCATCCATAATGACACCAATTATATTATCTGGCCAGTTTTATAAGCACCCCGTAAGGTGTAGTAAAACATCAGGAGAGAGCAGGGATGGGAATTAATGAGATTTTATTGATACCAATGACAATTATCGATTCCGCTTATTAGGCCACCTCTTTATCAGTTACCTTATTGATTCCTCATCCGTTTTAGTCCAGCCAGCTGTAGCCCGAGAGCTAGCTGTAGCAACAGTCTGTCTGTTATCATTTGTTGTATTTGGGTTGTTTTCTGAGTCGAAGAAAAAATCTGCTAAGCCTGCCCGTGGTGGTAATGTTATGGTTCTGTCTAGAGGGGACCCCCAGATTTGTGAGATTTGCAGAACTTTTCTGACTTATTTATTCATCCAGTTTTTGTTTGATGAGCAGCTTAAAAGGACTACAACTAGCATTTTGTTATACAACCCTGTGCTATAAAATGAGAAATAAATGAAACTTATACCTTTTTTAAGTAGCCTACAGCAACTGCTACAACGATGGGGTGCAGTGATTTCTGTTCTTATGAATGGATTATTATGGATGATTATTTATCCATTTATATAAGGAGCATAAGGGGCTACAAATAACTTCTCGTTATTTAAACCTGTATTATAAAATGAGAGATAAATGAGCTTTGTATTTTGTAAAATAGCCTAGTATTATTTGTCACTATAAGACTTAGCTGCAAATGTCTACAGTGATGGGGTGCATTGATTTTTGTTGTTATAAATGTATTATTATGAGTGTAGCCTACAACAGCATAATTTCTTACCTCAGACTCACCTGCAAATGTCTACAA
>JAJHUR010123771.1:0-22859 GCA_027495735.1 Lutjanus campechanus | reverse complement strand
GTTCCTTGCCGGCCAGCCAACATGGTTTTACTGCAGCCTTTTCATCCAGAGCTCTTGTCTGGTCTTTGTTTTATTGAAACTACCTGAGTTAATTACATTCATTAAGCCATTGTCTGCTGCTTCAGCCACAAAAATTTACCCTCATTCCTGAGGTAGGGCGTCTCTTCCTCAGAGTGAAGAATCAATTTATGAACATAAAAGTTTTGCCTGCAGTAAATGCACTGCTGAAGGGCCGGACGATAAAGCCTGATGCAAACCATTAACTCTGTCCATCATACAGAGAAAGAGAGAAGTGGACTCAAGTCATCTGAGGGGCAACGGAAAAAAACAAAACAAAAAGGACAATGCTGCATTTATGGTGAAACAGTTCCACACCCTGGTTGAGATTAAAATGGTATTCTTATACAACTCAGATTTAAATGTGGGGCAGCCTATATGGCACTTTATTGCATTTTCTCCACTGGAAAGGCTCTCTAGAGGGCACTTAACTGTGTTTTCTCCACTGTGAGAGCACTTTAAAGGGCACAAGTTTTCTCCACTGGAGGTGAACCTAAAGGGCACTTCAACATGTTTTCTCCAATGGAAGGGCACAGAGCACTCTAGAAGGCACTTCATTGCATTTTCTCCACTGGAAAGGCACTCTATGGGACATTTTGTCATATTTTCTCTACTGGAAGTGCACTATAGAGGGCACTTCATTGTGTTTTCTCCACTGAAAGGGCACTGTAGAGGGCACCTTATCAAGTGTTGCGCTTCAACAAGTCTTCCCCACTGGAAGGACACCCCAGAGAGCAGGTCATCGTGTTTTCTCAGATGGAAGGACACTCTAAAGAGCACTTCATCATGATTTCTCCTCTGAAAGGGCACTATAGAGGGCACTTTATCAAATTCATTTGCTCATTGGGCCACCATAGAGGGCAGTTTTATCTACAATGGGGAGATTAAAAAAAGAGCAGCATTTTTTTAAATGCAAACATCAACCAACCAGTGTGAACAAGGCACATAAGTTTTATAGAAAATTTCATTTTGATGTTTAAACTGGTCACAGACTGAATGGTTTGGTTATGTTTTATGGGTGAAGTGACTGAAAAAGAGCTAAACTGAGCTTGAGCTTAATTTGTATTCATATCACACTAACATAAATGTATTTTGAACTGTCTTTTTTTTTTTTTTGCACAGGGCAGCTGAGTTACAGGGACTTTAAACAGCTCTGAACTCAGAGTCACTGGATGTTTACTCTTCACTGACTGATGACTCTGCAAACACCCTCTGTGTTTTTACAACGTTAAGCTTTGAGTTGTCCTTTGCCAAATTTGTTTGTTACCTCGATCTGTCTGAATTTTTAGCTTTTTAGGAGCCACGCCTATAATTCTGAATTTTCGTCTGGCTTTGAAACATCAGAAATATGTGCGTATGTCTCGTCTTTGTTTAACATACAAACAAACTGTAAATTGTTTATTTCCTGGTTTAGGCTTTATGGGAGACTGTTTAGAACTCGTCTAGGACCCGTCTGCCATCATTCTTTGGTTGTGAGGAAGACATTAATAAACACTGATGTTCAATCAGCAACAAGACAGTGAGGAGATGTCTGAGCTGTCTGCGGTTTCACACAAGAGGCCTCGCTAACAGCGGGAGTATCGATCCACATGCACTCTGAGCAGCAAAGTGACAAAACACTGTCAAGATGATGACGGTGTGATGATGTGGGAGGAAGAAGAGGGTGGATTTAGTGTTTTTCCTCTGGTCATCACTTGTACTGATTCAGATTTCTGCACTCGTGGGATAATTCAGAGCTGGATTATCATCTGAAAAGCTGACAACAGTCTGGATTTCATTATTCTCATTACCTGTGAAGTTTTACTCCAAATGCAGTCAGCACAAAGCTCGACTTTAACCCGTTTCCTCCAAATCATTTCATATCACAGCTAACATTTCGCAAAACATGCTGCTATATTTTAAAAATGTAACCACCAATCCAGCCATGAATTAACTAGATTCCACTCACTTCCACACATATATGAAAATTGATTAACAAAGTGTCAAGAGAGCATAAAGTCTGCTATGATGTTTGCCAGAGTTACAGTATTAAAATGAAGAGAATAAAAATCAGAAATCATTTACTGTGCAACAACAATGTAACACTGACAAAAACAGACGCAGATTCGATGTGTTTCACTGTGATACTTCACACAACTCTGGTAGGTTTCAAGAATCTAATAATTGGAAACCAACAGTAAAAAATATACATCTGATATCGATCATTCTCGACAAATTCTTCTTTCTTCTTCTTTTTGGCTTTTTAAAGGAGCAGTATGCAGGATTTAATATCATCTAGCAGTGAGTTTGTGGATCGTCTCACTCTCCCCTTCCAAGTGTGTAGAACAGGGATACTTAACTTGCTTTGCCTGAGGGTCACTTTTGCAAATTAACAGAAGGCCGGGGACCAGTTACACAATAAAGGACTATTAATAATAACATTATCTATCATTGAAGCTGCATTGAAACTATCATGTTTTGACTTCTGATGGCACCTGATGTTCAAAATCTTGCATACAGCAAATGTCATTTGACAAACTAAACACAGTGGTTTAGGATTGGCATGTATTCGTAGTTGGCAAAATGAAGGCAAATTCATCTGTCAGTTTTCCACTAAATTGCCTGTTTTCATTTTTGACCTTTCCACGATTGCTGTCCTCACTGCCAAGCAACCAACCCGGGCGCAGCAGCCCCGTGCTGTTCAGTTGTAGAAAATGATCAGAGGACACCCAGCGCCCCAACGCAGGCTGCAAGTTGCGTATCCCTGGTGTGGGAGAAACTACGGTGGTTGCAAAACTTGCGAAATAAAAAAAAGAAAAGAAAAGAAAAAGGCCCTCTGTGTTTGCCTGTTCTGGGCTACTGTAGAAACATGGCAGCCCTCAGGACACACGTCCTCTGTTGATATAAACAGCTCAACAAAAACAGTCAGGGACTGATCGTCAGGGATTACACGCTAATGAAAGCATCCTTATGAATATCATAGTTCATATCCGCCTCAGGGTGTGCATCTCACTGACTGACACTGATTAAGTACTCATGTCGAGTCATGTTCAACGATAGAATGCAACTCAGAATTTTGTTAAATAGCCAACGATTCGGTTCGATACAATACAGCCCCGTCATGATGCAATACGAGATGATGCGATGTGTGAATCTTTGCATTTTAATTCTATTAATATTATATTTGATCGTGTAGAGGAAGTGGAATGTGGGGGAACAGTGATGCTCCGTGTTACCTGCTCTCCCGGTGACATGACGTCTCTGTGGGTCAGACTCGTGGCTCTGAACGTTGCTGTGTGACATGTTTTGCATAAATGATTTGCAGCAGTGTTTCTCATCTTTCTCATAAAACCCAAACTTATTCCACACTTGCATGTTATGAAAGTTTGGTGGTGTGACACGGTGCGACGTCAGTTTCACTCTCTGTTTTGAGGAAAGGAAGTGGGGAGACAAGAGAGGGAGGGGGGAGCGCTTGTTTTGTGCGAGGCAGAGGTAGCAGGCGTCCAGCACGGGCAGTGTAGGCAGAGGCGGGAGGAGGGAGAAAATGGAGGTAAGTTACAGCGGCAGTTCCTTGATGCCAAAAATGAAACATATGTGGATCCTAATGAGATGTATTGATATGCCAGTGCTGTATCATTTTTTCATGTTCAGCTTTTTACTGATACAGGCCGAATGAATAAATGTACTTGCATCTCACACATTAAAGCCCGATGCATCAGAGCGATTCGTTACCAATAAATCCTTCTAAATCTTACACACTTGATTTTTAAATGGACTGAAACACCTACAAGTATCCAGTAACTCACAAGAAATAAAGATGAATATCTGAAATGTTGCCTTCCTGTCTTCTTTATCCTGTGCCCCCTCAGATTTGGCTTGAAGCCCTTTACAGGGATCTCAACCCACAGGTTGGGAACCACTGCTCTAGACCATTGATTTGAACTTGAATATGATCAATAAAAATATACATGAGTTGACGTTAAAGAGCTAAAACTTATGAACACACAGGTCCTCTGAGCAATCGCTCATCTTGTTTGCAGCAAAAACAGAAAATGTCCTCCATTAATTACCATCCCTGATGCATTCATTAACATAATTATAACATCATAATCTGGACAGGGATAATTATACGGTGAAGGGGTGGAGCTCGAGAGCCAGCGGCAGAATTAGCCCGTTTTCCTTCAGTTCACAGTGAGGTCAGCACGCACCACAGCCCTGAAGACGAGGGCCAAAAAACCCTCCTCCTCCTCCTCCTCCTCCTCCTCCTCCTCCACTCGCCTGCTCGCTGCTGCTGCCTGGGATCCATTTCATCGTCTCCATGACTCTTGAGTCCTGACAAAGGAAAACAATTAAGACAGGAGACTGGGCAGAGAGGTGTTTTCAGATGAGAAAACCAAAAAAAAAAAGGAGAGAGATGGAGGAGAAACATGGTAAGTTTTTTGGATGATGAGTCCTGCCAGCAGCAACTCTCCCACCCTGATCCCTCCTCTGAATCCTTCCATTGTATCCTGACCACAAATCCCACACTTTGCCTGGAAAAGCAGAGAGGAGACTTCACTGAAATATACATTGGAATTTTTTGGAGGTTGTATGGGAATGCCCGAAGCGTTTAGGTTTTATTCAGTTTTGTAGGTTGTTACATACAAACAAGTTTACAAACCAAGATTGCATTGTTTTTCTTCTTTTTAAATTTTTGGGCTGTTTAAGCACCAACTGCAAGCAAACTGTAACACGAGAGGGATTTCTGAATGCTGTAATGCTTAATTTTTCCTCTGCAACTTTGTAATCAACCCCTCTTTACTTTTACAGCTAAAGTTAATTACAGGTTTCAGCAAGCAGCCTGCAGAGGTTCAGGGTCAAAACAAAAATGCCTGACGGAGCCGAGCGAGCTGCTTCTGCTGCTGCTGCTTCTTAAACACGCTTCTCCAGCAAGGTCATAACTTTTTAAACTGATTACTTTTCATCTCGCTGTTCTCGCTCTTCTTCAACCTCTGGCCCAAATCTGAGTTTCCATAAATGATTGTGTTGTTGAAAGACTCAAACAGGATGCCATCATGCTATAAACACAGAACTTTCTCCTACCAGAGAGAGTCGGTTTGGGCCCGAGTGCCCCGCTGTGGTTTGTTGTGTAATCTCTCAGTTATGCACTTTATTTTCTTACCACTGGCACTGTGACGCCTTGCACTGTTTTCCACCGCCACTGGTCCCCTTTAATGCCAACGAGATAGTTAAAGCTCGATCGTGATTCATGCAGTTTGAGCACATTTTAAAGAAGTTTGTAGTGTATGTGTAATGAAAACTTTTCACATACAGACACAAACAACAAGATGGTTGAGCCCAGTTTGCAGGATTTAGCCGCATCTAGCAATGAGCTTGCAGATGGCGAAAACGTCACTTCACCCTCCCTCACTTCTTAGCGTGTAGGAGAAGCTACGGTGGTCATGAACCTCGCTAAAAACCACAAAATGCCCTCTCTAGAGCCAGTGTTTGGTTTGCCCATTCTGGGATACTGCAGAAACACGGTGGTCTCCATAGAAGAGGACCTGCACCTTCTGTAGATACAAATAACTCACTCTCAGGTTACTAAAACACAAGAATTCTTATTCTCAGTATGAAAACATACTTATGAATATTATATTCTGTTTCTGCCATATTCTGTCAATAAATCTTACATGCTGGACCTTTAACTTTAAGCTCAAACCCCTGACGTAGAACTAAGCTTTTATTTAACAAAAGGAGTATTTTTACTATGATCTGATAAAACAGCACTGATCAGGCTGTGTTGTGCTTTTATTATCCTCCACACAGTGACTGTGTTTACATTCTTTCATTTGCTTTGTGATAGGAGCAACAAGGGGCTGCACACAGACTTTAAAAACTGGAGTTACACCAGATAACCTCTGTTTTGTGTTGTCTCGTGACAGACAACAAGACTGATGTGATGCAATCTCAGCGTTTGTGTTCTTTCATTCACTATGATAGAGAGCGGCGATCGCCGTGTTGTAGCGGAGATGACTTTGTTGAGGTGTGGTACTGAAAAGGAGAATATAACTGAGAGTTTCTTCGGCTGTCTTAAGTCTTGTCTTCAAAATCAACAACAATCTCCACTGGAATTAGAAGCTTCACTGCAGCTACGATGGCTGACTTTGCTTGTCAGGTAACAACCAGTCACAGCACTGAAACTGGCAAAGAGTGACTGGACGACTAGAGAAAGATCAAGAAACCACATTCGTTAAGAGGACGCCATCCTTGAACGGAGAAACGGGTGGGTTAGCAGTTTTTTTCTGAACTTCAGAGCAGCTCATGACATGTTCATCACATTTGACTCATCTTTAAAAGGAAATAGTTTAGCGTGTTGAAAAACAGGCTTGGGGAGTAATAGATTACAGAATCAGGGTACAAAAAAGGTAACTATTCCATTACAGTTACATGAAAAAGACAGATTACGGGTGCATTTAGAAAAAAAAAGAATTATTTAGCAGTATTACAATTTTAAAATACATTTTAAAATTAAGAATGATATACTACCATGCACAGTGTGCACACGTGACAACACTTTAAGTCTCTCACAGCATCACTCTGATCTCAATGAAACCAGCTAATCTGACAGTCAGTTTGTTATCACGGCCTCCATAGAAGCATTTTCACTATAGTGAAAAAATGCTTCACGGGGAAACAGACAAACAGACAAAGCTGAATTTGTTAAAATGTTGTTGAAAATGTCAGCAGGTAGGCAGTTTATTTTTGGCATCATTGGGCAAAAGTTCCAAAGTAACCTTGAAGGCTCTGTTTTCAGATTTTTAGAAAAGCTGGCCTGTGATGGGAGACTTTGGCCAGTCACAGGTAGGTAAGATAGTTTATTGTTGAGTCTGATCCCCGAATTATTTGACAACCCGGAAATGAGACCAGACAATCGACTATTTTTTCCAGAACTGCACGGCACACCTTTAAGGGTAACTAGTAATTAGTAATTAGTAACTGCCAAGTCAAAGAGTACCAACCGATCCACTTCTCAGGTAGAAGCACTTGAGGCGACCACAGAAACCTTCATTTAATACAAATACTTTATTGACAACGTGTGTATGGCTGCATACGTTTTGATGGAAATGCTAAATCATGAGAACATAAACCAGGTTTGTCATATTTTTACAGTTTACATTTGCAAAATGACACTGAGAAACTGTAATGCATATATAGAATCAAAAGTGCATATTCTTGTTCCTTTTTATTTTGTCCATATACACATTACACTATACATAAATAATTGCATTGTAAAAATGACTCAAGTATTTACATGTATAATATATTTTATATAATATATAAATTTTATATTAAATCTAGGTAGATTACAATAAGGATACTGGGTCATGTGTGAGTCTGTGAGTGTGTGTCTGTGTGTGTGTACGTGTGTGTGTGTGCGTGTGTGTGTGTGTGTGTGCTATCTGTGGTTGTTGAGTAGCACCTCCAGCCAGCATGGACAGGAAGTGATGAACTGTCTGGAGTAGCAGGGGCCCCATCCTTTAGCAAAACTGATGCGAACACTGTGGGGGTCCCAGGGCCCCTCCTGGCTCTCCGGCTTCACGCCGTGCTCCGCCATCCAGCTGGAGCGCTCATAGTCAAACACCTTGAGGGAGAAGCCCGGCATCACCCTCTTCACACTCAGCCCTCGGGCGCCGGGCGGGTCCAGAGTGGGCGAGTGGACGAACACTGGGTGCTGGCTGCGGTTGTACACCCACACGCCGTCCGGCTCGCGGCTCAGCACGATGCCGAAGCCAATTTTACTGCGAATCTGTTGCACACTGCTGCTGCTGCTGCTGTTATTCCCTCCGCTTCCATGGCAGGGGTGTCCGTGAAGTCCAGATGTGCCGTGACCGCCCGGGTCGTCCCGACGGCTGTGGTAGGCGTTGGCGTGGAGCTGGCCGAGGCACAGGCCCGTGCCCTGAGGTAGGTCATAGAAGATGTTGAGCGAGGGCTCGTAGGCTGGATACAGGCGACCCACGCGTGTGCGCTGCTCCCAGTAGGCAACGCTGCACCAGTGAGAGCGGTGTCCGCCGGAAGTCGAGGAGCCGAGGGAGGTACCAGTGTCTGAGGAAGAGAGAAGAGGAGGAAGAGTTAATGTTTGTGTTGGTAAGTGGGATAATTTTTAACGACAGTAATTCCTCTTGAAGGGACGAGGATGATGTTGTGTTAAGGGGGAGGAGGAGGGGAGGATGGGAGAGGAAGTCTTTACAGAAGCAGCAGCCACACGTTTCAATTCTCATTCTCTGTTTTTATTAGAACTGATCAACTATTAGAACTGTTCAAATTCTCTAAATTTCAGCTTTTCAAATGTCAACATTTTCTGGTTTCTTTAGTCTTTTACGACAGTAAACTGAATATCTTTGGGCTGTGGACAAAACAAGACACTTGGGGACATCACCTTGGATATTTTTCACAATTTTCTAACATTTTATGGACCAAACAACGAATCGTTTAATCAAGGAAATTATCGAAAGATTAATCAATAATGAAAGTATTCGTCATGTAGTGGAGAGCCATAATTTATGAGGAGAATGCGTCATGAATGGGCTACTTATGAACGTGTTTTCATTACCACCAAATGCTTTGCAAAACAGTTTTTCTTTACACAGCATGTTTATTAGTTAATCAAGTGCATGTTTAAACACAAAACCATTTCTTTTGTACCACAAATGTTCTTGGTATCGATCCTATTGATGCAAGTCAACACTCAAAACACAATCAAAGAAGGCCCTAGTTTACATACTGACAGAACACAAGTATTCCTCAAAACAACAGCACCAAGTTGAAGAAAGATTTCATTTTCAGTTTGAACGATGAAAGAAAATGCTCAGTGTGCAAAGTTTGGTACAACTTTTAGATGAGTGACAAAATAAATGAGATTTGGGTCCCCATGAGCTGTCAGTACAGCCTCAGTACTCTGTGCCATAGATGCTCAAAGTCAAAGTCAAAGTGTCTTAATACTGGAGGGATGAAACACCATTTTTCATGTAAGCAGCATAATCCGTTTGGATGCTCAGAATCAGGCCTTGTTCTGAATGTAGCATTTTCTGATTAAGACATGTGGGAGACGCTGATATTATTCAGGTTTTAGGAGCATTCTCCTAAAACCTAGACATGAATACAGCGCAGTCAGAATATGCGACTGGGTTGGGGTTTGTACCACAGTTTAGGACACACATATTCTTGTCACTGGTTACATTCAGCCAGTGTGTTGTAAACAAACCGACTAGTCAACTGTTTGCAAGGCTCGGATGGAGATGCCCATATTTATGGTCAGAAGGAGAAACGCACTGACTTTTAAACATTATGAAAGACACTGACCTTTTCAACAAGGTGGTAATGAAAGAGGAAGACAGTGTTTGTTGTTGTTTCTGTGTTTGTTTCGTCATTACATTAATTGAAGTATATGTGGACTATTTATTTCCACTGAAACAGCTTAGGGGGAGTATTGTCTTTTCACAATAAGGGCCACAAATGTTCTTCCTCACCTGAAGAATGTAGGAAAAAAAGAATTGGAACGAGATGGCTGTGGTCTTTTGTGCAGATTACTGTTACCTTTAGCACCTGCAAATATTTTATGGATGTGCAATAGCTGCATTCAATCCTCACTGTTCCTATATCTAGAAAAAAAAGACTATTTGTATGGTTTTACTCACAGACAATCGCTGCAAGTGTTCTTTGATATAATGCATCATTTGATTGGCCGACTACCACAGCAGCTTCACCCCATACAGTCTGTGGTGCGGTGAAGTTGAGCGCAGTGTATTTGACAGAGTTTGCAGTTCAGCATGCAGCGATTCCACCAAAATGTTCAAATCTGAGGCTATAATACACTAATAAAAATAAAATCATAACATGTAGGGAAGGATTATTTCCAAGAAGTTATCCGGGTAACGGTATCATAACTTTTTCATAACTCCCAGTATTTGCCTCACAACATTCCCAGACTCATCAAAACATCCAGCGCCTCCTCCTGCTCCTCCTGTATGGAAGCATTCACTCTGTTTCTTCACTCATTCATTCATGCTTTTCCTCACTCGTCTGAATATTTTGCGGCTGAAACTGCCAACACTGAACAGCCCACTTCCTCCTCTGACATCCCTCATCGTCTCCCTCCGTAACACTCCTTCAGGTCCGCAGTTAAAGAGGAGGTGGAGAGCAGCAGAGAGGGGAGTCGGGGTGGGGTGGGGTAGGGGGTGGAAAGCATTCAGCTCTCTGTCAACCTAGCGCAAGCCCGTGAACCCTTGACCCCCCAGCCCTCATGCTATCAGCTCACATTAACTCCCACACAGAGTGATGCCATTATTTTGCTCCAGAGACTCTATTGACACAGAGGATTTAAAGACCCATGTGCCTGTGGCCCCATTCCTTTCATATTCCAGCGAGCAGCACCCCCTCTTCATCCACCAGGGGCCCGGATGGCTGCGGCCCTTCTCCCGTTAACAAGCTGCGTTTGGGTGAAACCAGGACTGAGATTAGGCTAGGTGTGTTATGTTTGCACAGCGGCCATTTTTGTTTCGGGGGGAAGGGGTAGAAGAGGAGGTGGTGGTTGTACGTGGAGCTGAGAGGAGGAGGAGGTGGAGTGTGTGTGAGTGTTTGTACGCAAATACAAGCACACACTAGATGATGAGATAGGGCCTCACACAAGCACATGTACACACACAAATTGGGCCCTCTGATCCAAACAGTATGACTATAACACACACACACTAACACACACAAAATTGCACTTCTCATCTGAGGCCCACGTGTGTCATTAGTGAATTCCAGGCTGGCAACTCCTGCGGTCTGGAGTTTTTACAGCTCTCCAATAAGAGAGCAGGCTGCTCAGCTCACAGGATCTCTCTCCTCTCTCACTCTATCTCTTTCTGACTCTCTCTCTCTCTCTCACACACACACACATGCACACACACTTTTACAAGCCATGCTCTTCCCTGTAATAAGGCAACACAAACATGTCTGGGGAAACACAGGGAGACTTTATGAGCTCACGATCAAATTAATTCCCAGGACATAAAACAAACTGGGACTTTTTAGGGATTTTTAGACACAGTACACTTTAATTTCTATCATTTAATGAATGATGCTGCAAAGGACATACTATTAAATCCTGGCTTTTAAGAAAACATTATGTAACCTTTATTCTACCTTAAAATAACAGCTTCAAAATCATTTTGATGCTACACCGACTTGTAATAGTATGAATGGTGCCGTTGTCATTCCCACTTTGCCTGTTCTTGCACTATTTAACTTGCCAGAAGCATCTCAGCGTGTAAATCTTTACAGCACCATGTCACGCATCACCAACTATGTCACTGATTTTGGTGGGAATGGAGGATATTTTATAGAGAAAATGTTTCTCTCTGATGTCCTCTGGCTGCTCTGCCTCAACTCTCTGTGGCAGAGTTTGATTGTGGACACATAGCTTTTACTTGTTACTAAAGTAACCACTAATGCTGCTAACTGTAGCTCCCGTTAGCTAGTTTGCGCAGTTAGGTGTGCAACTAGCTGACTCTGCCTGGACTGGGAGCTTGGAGCCATGATGGGGGTGTATTGGTGTTTAGATAGTCTTGCATAGCCAGGCATCTTAGGGTGCAGTGACAGTGCCACTGCAACATAGTTTTGGGGGGAGGGAGACTTTTTGGTGGAACATTTGCATGTGGGGAGGCGAGCTCTGGCATTTAAGTGTCTTTAATCACAGCAAAAGAAAAGCTGACAGCTGCTAGCTGCAAGTGCTACTTTGTCATTTTCAACATGTAGGTTGCTAGCATGGAGGTTGTTGTGGTTTCCCGTAGCAACAGGGGTCTTTGAAAACACAGGTAGCAAATGCCACCTCACCACCTGAAACAGGCGACCGATGACAGGCTTACACCCACAGGCTGCATTCGGTGAGTCAGACCAGTGTTTACACTGCTCGCACAACAGCTTTGGACCACCGGGAGGAGGTGCTCTGCAGCCTCTATGGACATCATAGCTGAGACAAAGTGACCAAAGAGGACACTGATGGAGGATGCTAAGAGGAGGAAATAAAGAGAGTGACTGAGCAAGACGCCACCAGACAAGAGTAAATGCCAAACGGGCTTTAAGTTGTTGGTGAGAGCTTTACGAAGTAAAAGACTGCAAGACAGAAGCCAGGCTGGTCTTGAACTGGTTGGACTGGTAAGTAACATTAGCTGGCTTGCTATGTCTTGTGTTGTTGCACTTGTTTGATGTTCGGCTGTGTTAGCAAACTTGTCAACTCACTAGTTTTCATCATAAATAATGTAATCATAACAAATGTAATCATATGTAGAGATATCCATATTTCCTACAGCGGTGTATCAACAATCTGCATGAAGAAACTGTAGAGGTGCCAAATATTAAAAAAATACCAAATCCTGCATCAAGTTTCTAATGCATTCAGTGTTCATAGCAGAGATAATATCCTGCAAACAGAGGGGGCTAAACTCGCGGTTGAAGATATTAGATTAAATTTTATTAATATCTTGCACTGTGGATGTACATGTGTACATTCTCCTGTTTATCTTATTTGATTTTACCTTCTAATTTCCTTTTGCTCTCTTTAATCCTACTTTTCACATTGTCTTCCTTGTTTATCTCGTCTTTCTGTGATGCCTTTAATGTCTTATAAGTCCGATAGAGATGCAACGATTATTTGACTAGTCGATCGAAAAGAAAATCAGTTGGCAACTACTTTGATTTAAAAAATTATAATTTCAGTAATTTTTCAGTCAAAATGTCATCAAATTTGATGTTCCGCCTTCTTAAATGTAAGGATTTGCTGCTTTTCTTTATTATTTATGACAATAAATGAAGAGTGTTTGAGTTTTGGACTGTTGTTTGGACAAAAGAAGTCAAATAAAGATGTTTTGGGAAAATTGTGATTAGCATTTTTTTTTTTTTAACTTTTGATATTTTGTACAGTTGTTGCCACCTTATGTGCTTTACAAATACACTTCAGTACTATTCAAACTGTCCATTGTCCATTGTTTATTTACTTATCATTTTCTGATGTACTATACTGCATTTCTGTAGAATTTGATCAAGTATCACTCTGTCAGTCAACCTACTTTACTCCTATTTCTTTGTTTTCTTAATGTGTAGCTGTTGATACACCTCCCCAGGGAGGAGAAAAGCAAAGAAAAAGTCCAGCAAGTTGGCAAAGGTCATTGAAAGGCTCGAAAACTGACAAATATGAATGAGCGAATTCTTTCACATGAAGCATTAACGCCACAGTCTCCTGAAGATTGACTGATGTGAAGTTAAAAAAAAAACACTCCATCATGATTTCCAGCCATGTTTGACAGCGTGAGTGGTACAGCATGTCATGTTTAATGTTTCTGGCACAGTCCTTAGTGTCATCATGCTCAGTCTGGCTATCATCCAACTAAAGGTATAATGAGCTCGTGTGAGAATGACAAGGGAGAACAGAGAGGAGGAGGAGGAGGGGGAGGAGGAGGAGGAGGAGGAAGGAGCCAGTGGGGCAACTGACTTCTTCAATGGAATTTTTAAAGACGGGTTCAAACTGGAGGTTATCAGTATGTTTATGTTTGAGCGGAGGAAGTCGACAAACCGTGTGTGAATGTGCATGCCTGCATCTGTATGTGAGGGCTGGCAGCAATTACAGCGTCCTGCAAGCATTTAAGCCAACCACCATTTAACAGCTCTGTTTACCAATTAGATAAGTAGCCTTTGTTATTTCATTTCAAAATCACTGTCTGTTAGTGCCAATCTCATCCAAACAGGCCGGTGCACTTCACAGTTGTTTTTATCCAAACACTGAACACAGGTGAGAAGCTACAGGTGGAATATAAAACAGACAACTGGCTGTAATTAAATCACAATAATGCATAACTTAAATGTATGGACTTGGTTTTGTTTTTGGATGGATAAAAAAGCAGTAGCAATCAAAGTTCAGGGGTCAGACAGTCAGCTTCCTTCCAGCTCCCCACAGACGGTTGAACCTGGACTTCAAACAATGACACCAACACTCATCTTTCCTTTTTCTTTTCCTCCTCGTTCCTTTGTTCTCCGTCCGTCACAACAGACTGGATGTTAAGGGTACAGTCAGACATTTTGGGACGTACCCTTATTTGCTTTCTTGTTGAGAGTTAGATGAGAAGATTGATACCGCTCTCAAGTCTGTACGGGAAACATGACGCTACAGCGAGCAGTTAGCAACAGTTAGCTTAGCTTCACATTAATTCTGCAATCTTTGTGTTGCTGTTTTCCAAGTGATCCAAGTTTTGTGTATGTATCATATCTGATGAAAAGCTTGGAAAAGGCCAGGCGCTGTCTTGCAGTGTCGATGTGTTTTCTGACATGACCAGAGTCAGTCCCAGCTGATTTGGCACATCTTTTACCTCTGCCAGCAGCATGCACCATTGATACTATCGAATCCACATCACAGAGGCTCCTGTGATATTGGTTGAATAACGTTGTGCAAGAGCTTCATACAGCTATTAAATCATCTATGGCAGCCATCCCCAAACTTAGGTTGAAAATCTTATTGAGGCTCACCCAAAACTTTAATCACAACTCTGATCAACACACAAGACTAATCGCACCAATGACGACCGGACTCACCAGTCTATGGGTTTAACAAATACAGGCTTCACCTAGATAGTTGACATACATGCTTTCCTGTTTTATGTTGGGTTTTCTTTCTTGGGGATTTCGCTGTTTTAAAACTTGTCTTCACATGTGCAAATGTTCCACCAAAACAAGCTCCTCAAGATACTATTGCGCAAGGATACCGTCGCTGCATCCCGGGCTTAACGATGCGCCAGATGATTGTGATTGGTTTAAAGAAATACAAACAAGCCACAGCTTTTTTTTTGTTGTTGTTGTTTTTTTTACCCTGGATAAATGGGTTTGTCCTTCGTGTGGAATTAGTTAAACACTGACTAACAAGTTACATGTCAGTTGTTTTATTGTACAAGAAAACAAAGTTTAGAAACCACGATTTGTGGTTTCATGGGGGTTGTGTGCCAGATTGAGCCTATTTATTCACCAGGAACGCTGACTTCCTCGAGTCTACGCTGGCTGTCTGCAGTGTTGGGTGTACTGAAATTCCACTATTTTTCACAGTAACTAGACATGAACTAATTACTCTTTCAAATTAATAACACAATTACAATAACTGAAATTCAAGTGGGCTCGTTACTTGTTACTTTTGTCTTAACTGGAAATAGTGCATGACTGCATAAGAAAGCAGACGTAGCTCAACTATTCATCATGTGATTATTTATTAACGACTGTAGCGTGGCTTGGTTAACAAGTATATCCAAAACTGTGTGGTCTTCTTCTACTAAATCCAACTCTCTAAACCACGGGCAATAAAAGTGTAGCTTACAGGTAGGAGTGCTAGTTGTTGCAGCTCTCGTGTAGTGATGATGATGATAAAAAACTGACAGCTGTCACCAAAATAACAAAGTTTAGCTAATGCATTAATAAGAAAATTGAAGAATGGAGTGATTGGTAAAGTAGTGTCATTACTTTTGAGATAAGTAAATAGTAACACTAACTAAGTTGTAAATTTCAGTAACTTGTCAAACAGTGGTTGCCTCATTGTAATGGCAAAACTCCACGAAGTCGCTTAACCTAAGAAAAATGTTATTTTTTAACTACAATTTTTACTTATGTTTTGTACAAATTAAACTAATGAGATGCAACAGGTGCTGGTAGGTGGATTTTCACCTTTGAACAGAGAGAACCTGGCTGTTTCCTGTCGTGATGCTAAGCTAAGACATCTAAGCAAAGCTGCGGGATGCAACTTCAACAAACGGGGTGTAGGACAGGTGTATAGGATTTTGTGGCATCTAGCTGTGAGCTTCCAGATTGCAAACAACTGGACTTACCCTCCCCTTCAATATGTGGAGGAGAAACTACAGTGGCCACGAAACTTGCTTAAAACAAAATATTCCTATCTATTTGTCTGTTCTTGGCTACTGTTGAATATTGACAGTGCAACATGGCAGCCTCCGTGGAGGAGGACCCCCACCCTCTGGAGATATAAACAGCTCATTCTAAGGTCACGCAAACACAACAATTCTTATTTTCAGGTGATTAAACACTAATTAAAATATACAAATAAGCACATTTCCCAAAGCTCTTCCTCCAAACTCGCTGTTTTTTCTCTCTCCCTCCACTCTGAGTGGTGGAGTCTTCCTCCAGCTAACCTGCATGGAGAGGAAGAAAGTTTGGGGGAAAAAAAGGGGAAGTAAAGGAGTAAAAAAAAGAGAGACTGGGTGAAAGAGGGAGCGGGAAAATGAGAGGGAGAGAGGGAGAGAAGCTGCCAAGCATAACCAGCATCCACGGAAAAAATGAAGAGAGAGAAAGAGACTGTGAGAAAGAGAGGGAGGGAGGGAGACCCTCGTCTTTCATCCAGTGCCAAGGATTAGATTCCCCTCCAGTTATTAGACTCTTCCACTGTGCTGAAAGAAGTGGGTGGGTTGGGGAGAGGGAGCAGGAGGGGAGGAGGGGGACAGAGGGACGAGAGGGGAGGATAGAATTCAGCTACTGACCATTGTCGGTCGCCTCTGAGATGCTTTGTTTTGATTCTACTTCCTCAAATTTCCTCCCAAAGTAAAAAAAAAAGTAGAAATAAAATAAAAATCAGGGGGGAAAAAAAGAAAACACCCCTCCCTGGCTACAAATGGTAGGTTCTGTGTTGTTTGAGACAACTATCATTACAGGGCAACTTCAATCCAGCAAGCCACATTTAAGCTGGCGTCTCGACTATCTCTGCCATCAGAGGGCTGCGTTATCGCCAGACATGGGCTTTACAGGCGAACACAACGGGGCTCACAAACACACACACACATTCTTGCACGCACATACACACTCCTTCCTTCTCTTTTTCCATTGTAAAGTGGATCTTGTGATGCAGACTGCTGCAGCGTGCAAAAAGACATCTTTCTCTGCTTCTTGTATAATAACACAACAGATACAACTCTCCAACACCGATGCATGACTTCATACAAACAGTGGGCCGCATTCCTCCAACCTGCACAGGAAAGTTACTGTGTGTGTGTGTGTGTGCCGGTAAAATTCCTAGGAAGACGTGTTTGGAGGCGGTTTAGAAAGCTCCTCCAAGAGGAAGAGAGAAAGTAACGGGTTTCCTGCATTTCTGCTGCTACTTCAAAGTGCCAGAAAACTTCAGCCAAGGAATGTGTCAGGTTCTGCATACATCATCATCGCATCCTGGACAAACTCTGCTGTCATGTCGTCGTACATCATCCACCAACACACCAACTTCATGTTGTCACTGTGGACATAAAAACACTGGAAGTCAAAATGGAGGGGATTTTGATGTTTATAGTCCAGTTGCATGATTACAACTGAACAAATTCTGATGCTTGTGAAACCAATATCAAAGACGCTATTCTTACTAAGTTGTTTACACGGCTAATAAAAATAAATATTCCATTAACACTACCACTTTCATGCAGCTGTGCATATTCTGATGATGGAAAAGTGGAACTAAAAATGCATAAAAATAGTATTTTATCAAAGCTTTCCAGTGATGGCAGACTAGTTTAACCATGAGAGAGCAGCCTCCCTTCTTGAAAAGGTTGGCATTGTGATATTTGCACACATCCAAACACCTGTTGACATCCAGGTCTTTCATAATGTTTAAAAGTGAGTGAGTTTCTTCTTATGACCAGAAATGTGGGCTTTTCTTCTGTACATTCATCTCCGCCCCTGCCTTGCAAACTGTTGGCTGGTTGGTTTGTTTACAACGCAAAGAGCTGACTGTAAACAGGCAAGAGGACCTGTGTCGCAGGCTGCATTAAAAACCCCAATTGAGACGCCAATTCTGAAAAAATGTAGATTATATCCTGAATTGTTTATACACCATTGTTGACATTTGTTCCTCTGTTGTTTAGTGAGAGTTCACGTTTGAAACTGGCAGCGCTTTAACACTTTTTAGAGATCATATCTGCATAAAAACAGTAAATAGAGAGTGTACTGTTGGTCGAGAGCTTCAGATGCAAAAATATAACTGCAAATAAACTTTGTTGCATGTCATCACCACTTTTTTCTTGTCTCTCTGTATTAATGACCTCAAATAAAAGCCTAAATGACATTAAAACGAAATAAAAGCATTTTAAAATATGGATATGTTCCAACCCAACATGTGCTTTGCTTCAGATTTTACATTGCCTGGTTCATAAATGTGTTATTATGCACAAATATGATCTTTAAACTACTACTACTACTACTACTAATTTATGCAAAGCGACACATCACTCAACCTCCTCTTGGAGAACATGCACACAAAGGCATGTTTACAGTTTATAGCTCTTCAGGTTCAGGTTCACCTTTCATTGATGCACTCTGGGTTCTTTTCTTCGCACAACAACTTTTCTATTGGAAATTGTGAATTTTGGTAGCAAGATCAAAATTTCTACATTTTCCGCAGGTAAGCCTGTGCAATTGATTGTGCAATTGATTTACAGTAAGTAAGCAGAACTATGAACAATGCCTATGCACTGCAAGGATTGCCTGTGTTATTATTATTATTCCCATTTGGCAGCTAGCTACCTTATCAGAAGCCTTTGTTATGTTCACACGACATGACTTTCAAAGTTGTCAGATCTCTGCACTGTTCACAAGACACAACTTTCTGTCGTCCCGGAGGAGACTGTGTGCTCTCCAAACTACATTTTGTCACGAAAACAGATGTGAGAGGTGACATTAGATCATTGATACTGAGGCATGTCACTGTTGTAGCTAATCTGAATGCCTTATAACTATCACTACTGCTTTTTGCTCATTTCTATTCTACATTCAGGGCCTTCTGTCTCTCCTCCATCAACTCATTTCTACTCCCACTGGTTGTTGCTTGTTGCACGGCTCCCTGAACCATCCAAGTGTCTATCACAACAAGATATTAAAGTGTTGGATATCTTTCAGGCGAGGCATCACAAGCATCATAGACGGCAATTGCATTCCAGACTGCGTCTTTGAACATAGCAATCGAGCACTGATTTGTGAGCGGCGAGCAGATTTGCCTCTGATCTGGGGGCTTTTGTCAGCTATGTCCAAAAACTGTCAGTGCGAAGAAAAACGGGGCTACAATCCTGAAGTGTGAAGTCGCCATTAGCTTGAACAGCTAAAATGTTCTTTAATTGCTGAAACCGGACAAACAGATTGATCTGCGGGAGTAAACACACCTGACTGGGTTTCGTGTTATTGTGGGGAATCTTGAACTTTAAATCATCCCTGACCTGATATTTTACTGCCTTGGAACAGGTTTAGTTTCAGTGCAACATTTGCAACTGCTTTTAGTGCAACTTAACCAACGAAGCAGGAGGAGGGCGGGACCGAAGCCTAAATTATACTTCTACAGTACATTAAGGTGCCAGAGCAGCTACAGCATGAAGTGATTTATTGTTCTGCTTCTCTTCACTCTTATAGCACCAGCGTTAAAGTAGATTGTTTGATCGATTGCTTTGCATTCCTACTACTCCTGATGTAATCATGTTCATACTTTATTTGTGACCGAGAGTGAAGAAAACAATCACTTCAAAGTCAGCGATTGCACTGGAAGATTGCCGGACGGGGATGAGCTAATCTGTTGACCATTTTCTCCAGCCTGCTCCATGTTGTCTTCACTATCAACAAACACAGCAGCTCAATCACAGTTCATGTGTCTGTTTAGCCTGTATAACCCTTATACATGTGGTTACATTTACCTACAGAGGCAGCAGAGACACATTATACAGGTATCATGACACTGAGACAGTCTTTTCTGAGACACATCACCGCTTAATCAAAGAAAATGGTAGCATATTGTGGCTAGTTTTGCACCAGTAACTTAAATAAAGATGATCTAAATGTTAATAAAGAGACAAAAACAGAAACTCAGGGTGAGGCAGAGCTGTGCAGTTGACAGGCCTCCCCTCCCAACACATTCCTGGACAGGCCCTCTTCCTCGACACTTCCTCCCCCCGCTCAGCCAGTCACAGGGGTCAAGTTGACAAGTCTCTCATTGAGCCTCACGTGGTGCGACTATATGGCCTTCACTCCTCACAACATAATTACACACATTTATTGGTGGAATGGATCCATTTGTTCCACTGTAAAGAAGGAATTATGAGATTCCTGCTAAAATGCAATTTGGGAGAATTATCTCAATGTGAAACTCTCAGTGTGGACGCACTGATAATGTGGACTGAAAATACAGCGCAAATATAAACACACACACAGTCCGGAGCAGACATGAGGACTGTCAGACATAATTAAGCAGCTCCTTCTTAGAAAATGTGTATAAAAAAAACAAGTGCAAACACATTTTGTATGAGCACATTTGACATTTCAGGCATTTTCCATGTCTTAAATCTGCTTTAATTTGGGAGTGAAGCAACACAATCTGAAATACTGACACTTTATTGAGTTGATATTGTGAATGTATTAGCAAACAGCACACATTCAGCATCCATCTGATGAGTTTCAGTTCATTTGTCAGTTGCTTTTTAGCTCTGTTTTAGTCTCCTGCAGTTCCTGAGAAAAATATCTGGCTTTCTAAGCAGCTAAATGCTCCACGATTACACCTTTTCCACCAAGGTGTCCTATCTTCAGAGCCAGTTTTTTGTTCTTCTTTCGTTAGCCAAAGAACCAGCTCTTGGCCAGGACAACTGCTTCCACAGAGCAGCACCAAAACATTGCTGGTCTAGAACTGCATATATGAGCTAGAGGCATGATTATTATGACCAGCAACACCAACAAAAACATAGTGACTGCCGTTTTTAAAAAACATCTAGAGTAGTGTCTGGTCTGCCTGATCTAAAGAAAAAGACTTAAAAAAGCTCCAGTATGGATGTGAAATCAAAGCAGCAGTGGTCTGCAGGAGAGACAAGCTGTCTCCTTGCCCTGTAGTCCTCAACAAGAGTTCAGAATAAACTAGTGGGAGCTTCAAAAACAAAACATGTGTTCGAACAGATTCAGCGTGAGATGGCTGCAGCGGGGTACGACACAAACATCAAACAGATAAACAACAAACTCTAGAAGAAACTTAAAAGGGAGTACAAGGACCAAAAGCCAAGACCTCAGGTGAAGCAGCGATGGTCGGCCACGGAGGAATCCCCCATTTTGACAGTCTGGACTCTGTGACAGAACATTCACTAACTAGTCATTAACTTTGTCCATCTGTCATTTAGTGCACAGAGGGGAACTGCAGAGTCTAATGATCTGTGGGCTCATTGCTATTAGTCATTCCCTTTCATGGGACACTTAGTAAGAAATACTGATTTGTGCAGTTTTGCCCATTAAAAATGACTATAGATATTTAAGAAAATGTATATGCGCTGCTCCAAATAAAAAAAATGTAAAACTTCGAACAGATCTTTTGTGTTTTAAGGCCTCTCATGATGATATCTGTTTTGTTCATATGTAATTTAAGCAATATTGGTCCAAGAATCACACAACAAACAGGATAGTTTGCCTCTGGCATCTATCTCATGTTCAGTCTGAGCACTTAGCAGACACATATGGAGGAAAATAAGTGACAGTTAACACCTCTTTATGGGATTTAATCAGAAGATTTTGGCTGTAATCAAGGGTGCATGCAAATAAATTGGAAGAGTTGGTAATTTTCCATGAAAGAACTGAACAATGATCAGTGGTTGCTGAAAGCTCTGTGTGAATGAAGAGGCTGTCTGTGTCTGTAAATATATATATATAGAGAGAGTATATATGGCCTTTTATTCCTGATCAAACTCTGATAATGAAGCTTGAATACTGTATGTGTTCGCCTGTCAGAGTGATCTCCAATAACAAGGGTGAACGCTTAGCACAAGCACACATGCGTACACACACTAACAACAGGCAGCTACAACGCCTTAAAACTCCTGAAAATGTCGCTTCCCTCAAACATACTTCAGTATTAACTCAGCGTTGCCTTCGGAGCTCGCAGCACAGGCGACAGTTTCCAACATTTCAGAGAGTCAGAGCCTGTCGACATCTGCAAAGAATCTTTAGGTTCAGCAGCATGGCAGGATTCCATTAAAAGCCAAATTGCGGGTTGGCAAAAACTCTGAGGGAACAACGGAAAGCCACAGCCAGTCCTGTAATTTAAACCTTATTTTAAATTGTGATGGCCTGACAACATGGACTGAAAGAGAGGGGGCGAGAATAAGAACTGCAAAGACAGAGAGAAATAGGAGAAGAGACGGAAAGAGAGTGAAAATGTGTGTACAGCAAACAGTAGAGCTTAAGACAACAGCAAAAGAGGGGGTCAAAGCTAATGAAAACATTACTGTGATTCGGCACAATATACGACGATCTTTACTTGATTATCAAGATGGATTCTGATTCCTAAATCCATGATTTTGGAGAGGTCAAGGGCTGTCAAATTAGTGTCACTCACAATAAACATGTCTGAAACACATCCTTCTAAACACATTTGCATGTGGCTGCATACCACACGCAAAACAGGCGGGCAAAAGCACAAATACATAAAGCAATGTTGCTTCTACCAAGACAGAATATGCAAAGAACCAAGATCAAACACAGAAACTGTGAAATAATGTGCTGTGATGCACGGGCACCTCATACTCTTCAGTGCTTGAAGCACAAGTATTTTAGAGGTATGCATGTTGACTGTTTGGGGGCGTCTTCAAGCTACATTCAAGTGTTTCCAGCTTATTTAGGCATGATGATTGAATACAGACAAGAAAGACTAGAGAGCTATGATACACTTTGAAGTTGAGGCTGATTCAAGGCTAACTTATAAGTCATGATAACTAATTAAAAAAACTGAAAGGAAGTACCAATACAGTTTGTAGGAAAACACC
>JAJHUR010123767.1:894-26601 GCA_027495735.1 Lutjanus campechanus | reverse complement strand
CTTAAAATTAATCACTATTATGACTGTCAGGGATAATTTATAACTGAACAGTAAGATAAGGCATAAAATATGTCGTTTTTGATGGGTTTTTTTGTTCGTTTCTTGAGATAACAAAATAATTAACTCATGGCCATTCTCGGCTTCCATACACAGCGTCTAACAAGTTTGCTCAGGATGTAAACTCTATTTTTAATATTATGATTTAACAGTTTTGATTAATATTTTTCTGCTCTGAAGGGATTCGTTGTGGCCCTGCTCTACTGTTTCCTGAATGGTGAGGTTAGTAAATATTATATAACATTTGGCTCATTATTTTATAATCAGTTTTAGTCATGTAGGACATTTATCTTCAATCATTTCTACGTTGCACTATACTTGAATTCTAGTCTATTTGTTGACAGTTAAAGGGCAGCATGTTTGACCCAATCAATCACAAGTTGTTCCTGTTTTTTTAGTGGTTTTACATTTTGTTAATTATTATCCCAAGAATATTTTAAGTTTCTAGATACATTTTCTGGTTCTGAACAGCTATTTTTAAAGACATTATGCTACAAATTAACTTGACAAGACTTTAAACGTGCTTTAGATTCTCACCACCTTTACCGCCTGTGAAGAAAAACAAGTCAACAGGCGGAGCTGCCGTTTTTTTCTGGATTTACTGGATTTCAATGATTCATGTTTATGATCTACATGCAGAGGAGGCGTAGAAAAAAAGTTTTTTCCAAACTTACTCCATATAGACCCTGAACAATGATATGAAATTGGATGAAAAATTCAGTCGTTATAGTGATTTTTACTCAGAAAAAAACATAGCTCCCTGGTTTACTATTTGTTCACAGGTCAGTCTTGGCCAGACCAATATTTATAACCTTTATTTAAACTTGAAAATCATTGAGAGCTGACCCTCGTTTACAATGATGTTGAGTAGATAACCATTTAAAAGACACAATATAAAAACAAAAGATGGAAATAATAAAAAATACAAGATTAAAAAAAGCAATTAAAACAACAAATGAATAGTTTTCATAAAAATACAAGATACAAATACTAAAACAATTCACTTAAAGCAGGTACAAACAGAGGCAGTGCGGTTATTGATCATGGATCTGAATTCACTTAGGGACACCAGAATATTGATTTTTTTGGGTGTTTTGTAAAGAGTTCCATATAATCTTCCCAATTCAATAAAATCTCGGGGGACTTGTAAAGGAAAGCCGCTGGCAATTTCCAAACGATGGCTTTGTAAAAAAAAAAAAAATAGGTACATACGCTTGTCCCTCCTCTGAGACAGAGAGGACCACCCAACTTTATTATATAAAATGCGATGATGAGTGTTGAAACCTGAGTGCAGACTGGTAGACAGAATCCAGAAGAGTGAGAGTCCAGGCAGAGGCGTGCCTGTAAATCACATCTCCATAATCCAGAAAAGACTAAAAAACAGATTCAATTATCCTCGTCCTACAAAATATCAGGAAATTAATCCTGTTTCTATATAGGAAAACAATTTTTTGTCTGAGATATTTGAAGTTTAGTTTTTCGTCTGTCCAACTACAAAGTTATTTATATTCTGTAACTCTTACATTCTTGTAAAGCATGCATATGCATTCAAGACAACTACAATATGATCCGATGATGTAAGGCTAATACGGCATCTATGTATATTATTTATGCTTTAAAAGTTGTGCAGGGTTGTTGAAAAAAAAAGATTTTCTTAGTAAAAAAAAAAAAAAGAAAGAATGAAAGAAATTGCCCTGCACAAAGTAGGAAGCTCAGCACACTGTTAGGCTCCAAATAAATAGTTTAAATCTCTTTCAAGGCAGCATTTAAAGCTATAAGATTTTCCTCAATGTCAAAGTGTCAAAGACACAAACAGCCATTTCATGTAGAGGCAGTAATCAGTAATCAGAAATCAGTCTCACCTGCTTGTGAGCAGGCAGCAGGGAAAAACTAAAAAAAAACACAAGATGATGAACAGAGCACTCCAGAAAAGGGGACACACCAGAAAAAAAAAAAGTACAATGTCGCTGTGTGTAAAAATAGTTTAAAAAAATGACAGTGAAAGAGTCTAGTTAACAAATTTCATGTGTTGAGGAAATTGTCAGTACAGTGTTTGTTTAATTGGCTGAAATCTGCAAAGGTGTGGTTTCTGTTTTTTAGATGTAGAAGGTGAAATCTCAATACAGACCAAAAAGATGCATTTCAAAGAGGAACATTATTCAGTCTGGCTTGTGGATGCTGTAATGTTTGTTTTATTCCCTCTGATTTTTGGGCTGTTGATGTGTGCGTTCAGGTGCAGGCAGAACTGAAGAAGAGGTTTTGGAAGTGGCAGACTCAGAGTTACCTGAGCTACAGTAAACGACGGCGTACGCTGTTCACCGAAAGCAGCACGGTCACTCAGATATCCGTCCTGGACAAATCCAGCCCCAAAGATCAGCCGGCCTCGGAGACGCACACCCTCACACCCAACAACGTCTCCACTGTCTGAGGAACGCTGGACGGCGCCGGTCTTCACGTCCTGAGTGACAACTCCTGCTCGTCCTGAGCAAGTGACTAAACCGCAGAGCCTGAATGTTGAATGTTTGAGGTACCTTTTAACTTTGTACGGTACGAATTATCTGCAGAATCCCACCAGGGCTGCTAAATTTACAGGTATTAACTTAAGTCTAACTTTTTTTATTCACAATATCCCACACACATCTTTCACATTCAACTCTCCCCCATGATTTTAATTATTTTTCAGTGTTCAGTGTTGTCAGACAGAGAGATCCCATCTTCTATTGTCTGCTCCTCCTCCACATCTTACTCACAACCTCTAAATCCCCCTTTACAAAAAGCACTGATGTCACCACTTTTACAGCGTGAATGTGGATTCACAACATTGTCCTGTCAGATTGTGATCAGTTTCTTCACTCACAGCTCCCCTGGGTGTCTCTGGTTCAAGTTCTTAACTGCTGTGTTTAGTGGTGAAATGTGTTTGTGTTGATTTGGTTCATATTTTCACATGCTGAGCCATTCTTAAGGGGAAATGGGCATCAACAAACTAGATTTTCTTTTGTTGTGATCTCAAGTAGCCAGAACTGTGTAAGGACATGTAGGAGCAGGAGAGAACAGTCACAAATTTCTTGCAGCTGTGACCATGGCGTATCTTCACTCCACCATTTGGTATATCTGCTTAGATTGTTTAGAACCTCTACTGAGGTGAAAAAAGTACCAGGTACTTTTCTTAATTTTATTTTCCACTACAGCTGGTACCCTTGATATAGGCGGGATTCTTTAGCTGATCGTCATAGCTGCACCAAGTGAAACTGCCATGGCATCATCATCAGCTTGATACAAAGATACAGGACCAATCGATCTTTTGATTTGTAACCGGAAGAAACAGGTACATTTGAATTTTGTAATGATTCATATGATGCTCATCAATTTAAAAGATTATTTTGCAAGTCAGTAAACTTTTACCTTGTTGTAATTTAGTTCTGTGTGAAACACATCATCAACACAGTACTTTTGTAAAGTTACCTGATGAGTTTTATGCAGCGACTCCTGGTCCTTTTATCAGTAAGGCTCGTTCTTGTGTGACTACATCCCAGCAAGAAACACACAAGCATCATAGCTGCAGCGGCTTTGGGTCGCTTGTGGAGAGCATGCCGTCGCTAACGTAACCTTTCGGTGTGTTGTCTGTGATAAAACTGTTCAAGTGTAAAGACTTGATTCTACCAAGCACGGCTTGATCCGTCCTCTGCACGGCTGCAAGTCCCACCAACAGTGTTTCAGAAGCATTTCAGCATCGGCGTGTTTTGCCCGCCTGATTATGTTTGCTTTCTCAGATTTTGTTGATCAGGTCCTCTTTCCTTGCTCTTTGTGCTTCTACCATGAATAAGCAGGCTAAGTGGTTAAATAGTTTCCTTTCTGTCTGTCTTTATGATCGTGAGTCTGCACGGGGTCTTTTACTTTGAAAATTAACCGGCTTCTCCCTGCCTTTTCTGCGTTTAACTTCCTGTTCGTTCGATCTGCTCTGTGCTAATTGATGCGGCATCCATCAAAAATAGACTGTGCGTATTTGAAGCGGAGTGGAGCGGACAGCCACTTCTGGGATGCGCCAAGGTGCTGCATTGTGTAGAATGGCTGCGATCAGCTCCGGCTGACGTGGCACAGCTGTAACGCGACACAGCCACACTTGGTGGAATTTAGCCATAGCTGTTGAACTTTAAACAATAAAACGGTGGAGATATGTAGTTGGAAAGATGCATCTGATGCTTCCCAGCTGATAAAAGGACCAGACGTTGCTGCTTTCATGCAAAACTCAGTTGTACTAAACAAACCTACAACAAACTGTAACTTTCTTTAACTGCAAAATTATCTTTTAAATTGACAAACATCATATGTGTGATTCATAGTGTAATTCAAACAGGTTAAAAAAGAAGAACAATTTGTCTCTCACAGTTAAGTACCATACATGTTTCTTCTGAAATAAGGTCCTATGGTGGTGGACCAGAGGAGGAGGGAAGGGTCTTTGCTACTCTAGATCAGTGGTTCTCAAACTTTTTGAGTCATGACCCTCCAGAATAATCAGGCTGGTGTTTGTGACCCCTCCCAAAAAAATCCTGTTGTGTAATTTACCTGTGGCTGCTTGATGAAGTACCGTATCGTGGCACGAAACCATCAAAATGATAAAGCATTTTTTAAAGTGCGTCCATTTAGAACTCATGTTGGACACACACTTTGACTCTCACAAAACACACTCACCCACAAAATATATTCTAAGGCAACTTAAATCACTGGTGTAGGCGATCTAATGTGATGATCTAATGAATACAGCCTTCATTTCCAATCATGCTTGCTAGCCTGAGGAGTTTGTTAAGTTTGTTATTTCATGTTCCAAAATGCAAATGTTACTTTTGTTAGTCTTTGTGTCTGTTCAGAACATGTAATTGTCATTTTTGTGCTGGTTTATAGTTTTAAACATTAGTGAGGTGGTTGTTCTCGAGGCCGGCTGTATTTCATATATTTTTGAGTGTTTGTCTCTTGTTGTCCACAACCACCTGGCGACCCCCAGAAACTATCTCAAGACCGACCCCCAGGTTGAGAACGACTGCTCCATACCACAGTTACTGAGAGGACGTGCTACGTGACCTCCTCACAATATTTTGATCACTACTTATGCACTTTACGGTCCTCGATTATATATACTCATTTTTCTATTCTTTCACAGTTCAGTGCCAGTCATCAGAGTTTGAACATCCATGTTATTCTTGCTGCCGCTGGTTCAGTGCAACTGGTCTCTTTAATGGTACAATTTAATCACGCCGCAGAGAGAATTCTTACAAAATCAAACTTTCTTCATGCCCGTGTTACCATCAGTGGCTCTGCATGCAACATGTTGCACAGTGCACTAGCGCACATCTGGAGCACTAGACTGTAAAAGCTATTTATTTGTCAGATTGTTGTTTTTATGTCTTTGTGTGAATGTAAATAGACCTGAACTAGAGTTTACATGTATTTTATGACAAGAGTACGGTTCCTCCAACAGATTTATAAACCATATTACTGCAAAAATAAAAAATAAAAAGTCATAAATAATAGGTAAAAAGGGAAATGGACATGTTGGTATTTATATTTAACATATTTTTTGTATAATATGTGTAAGTTAGTTTTATTCTTATATGCTGTAAAATTGCAAAATGTGGAGAAAATTATATTGTACATTTGTTAGCATAGGTTTAGTGATTGCTTTGCTAATGCTGATGCTAAGAAGTAATCTTTGGAGACTAGATGAACTATTTTCAAGTTTATGACTCTCAGTGTCTGCATATCTATGCTTTGAATTTATATTTTTCTGTGTTTTGACTTGGTAGTCAGTTGCAGTATGTAGATATGTACAGTATTACTCATGGAAGGAACTATTACATTACTCAGCTGACCACTACAGTGCCTTTATCATCAAGTATTACTCGCTCTTTCTCTGCGGTTCAGGTCTTTTGAACCTACAGTAGGTTTGCATTCAAAATCTGTGTAACAAAAACATAATTACTATTTAAGATTGTAAACCTCTGCCATGTACTTGAGTCTTTGCTGTGCAGCCTAACAGATGTGCTTCTGTGACGTGTCAGATTTGAGACGTGATTAGGATTGTGCGGCAAGAAAGTGAAGGATGATATTAACTGACCATGTTTTGATGTGATGTTTTTAAAAGAAAGCTTTTCATTTTGTGTGTGATGTTTGCTTTTTTTTAGATTCCATCCATTTTCAGTGATATTTCTGTGTTATTACTTGAAAAGTGATGTGGATGTTTCTTTTACAGGTTGCGGTTTGAATGCGAGTTTCTCACTTGGTCTTTTCTCATTTGGCCTGACCCTCCCCCCCTGACCCTGTCTGTGCCACTCAGCTCCTAACAGACTGAATTACTAAAAATGACCCTGATATGTCATCACAGATTAAGGAAACATGCTAAACAGAAATACTTACTACTTCTGTGCCAACAAAGGCAAGGTGTCCTCCTTTGAAATCTCTCTTCTCTTTTTGTTTGTCCCTTTCACGTTAATTAGAGTTCAGATTAAACTCACTTTGAACTCACTTTATTAACAGCGATTTTTTTAGTTATTCGAGTTATTGACAGCTGATAAACTTACAGTGGGGGACACATCATTGCTTGTTATTGTATGTTGTCTTCTCCAAAGTTGATTAAATAGAAAATTTAATCATGCACAAAAAAATGTAACTCAACAAAAGAAACTTTACTTCATTTAAAAACTCAAGAGTTTGAGTTTGATTCAAAAGTCAAAAGTCTAGTGCAGGCAATGGCCTTGAAATTATGAATTAAGACTATTATTTTTTTTTTTTTTTACATTGTATATAAGCAAAGCTACCAGACTCCTTTGGCAAAAACAGTAATTTTACCTTCCAAAACACACAAGATGCTAGTTCAACAATGCTTCGATCTGTTAGTTTGCTTGTGTGACTTTGGTGAATCCAAACTAACTCTTTAAAACACACAATCACACCATATTACAAAAACAAATTGAGATAGTGGTAGATTACTGTGTTCTGCAAGGTAAAATTACCGTTTTTGCCAAAAGAATCTGGTTGCTTTGAAGCTTATATAAACCCATTTTCCTTCCAGAAAAAAAGGCTGTCTGACAGTGAGGCAATGCAGTGAATATATTATAAATATAGCATACAATTAAATTGAAATAGCATTTTGCTGCCAACCCTGTCCCCAGCAGTACATGGCCTCCTGCAGCGAACTATCCCTTCAACCCAGAAGACATCTGAATATTGACCACACACAACAACATTGAGCCAACAAGTTAAAAACATTTATTGTTGATACTTCCATAATGTACAAAAAAACCCTTCTAATGTGCACATCGAAACAAGATAAACTGGTGCACTGTGCAGAGAAAGAGATCAAATGAAGAAAAGAGGAGCTCGTGAGCAGACAGAAGCAGGCTCGAGTGCTTTAAGTTACTTTTACATTCAGCCATCAGAACACAAACTGCTCAGCCCCACGTATTTTATTTATTTATTTTTTTTAACCTCTAACTGATTCAAACAATGAAGCAATTCAATAAAGATAACCACCATTAAAAAGCCCAAAAGAAAAACATCATAAATCAAAGTTCTTGTCATGCTTTGCAGTAAAAATCAATAAGAACAGCAGTTTTTATATGGCACTTTACTTTTCCTCATGTCTGCAGAGATTAACATTCAAAGGAAAAGTATTTAATGGGTCCTGATGGGACTGTAGAGCTACGATTTGATAAATCTTTCACAGTTGAAACCCAATATCCGTGTTCTAGCTTATTAATTGCCTCATCCACTGGTCGTGTTTGAAAACAAGGACGCAGCTCAGATTCCCTTTAATGGCCTGAAAGCTCGACCCTCCCTCGTGATTACATCTGCTGGTCAAACGAGATCAAAAAACAGTTTAACACGCATGCATCAGCCTATTAGAGAGTACAGAGGCATTACAGGAGGCTTTATACTTGTAGCAAAACACGATCACCATTTAAAAAAAAAAAAAAAAAAATATGAGAACAATCACAGCGCAAAGTTTTTAAATGACAGCTATTCACTTTGAACCACAGAAAAAACTCCATTTACAAGGTACGACGTTGGCAGCTTGTTTCTGTCTCGCACATTTACAGTGAAACTGCAGTTTATTTAGTCACAAAGGTTGGCTACAGACCTTTCAAACACTTCAACTAACTACTTCATAGTTCAAAACAACAGGTTCAAATGAATATTTATTCTTATAATAATAATAATAGCAACATCTTTGTCTGACATCAACATAGTACTGGCAATATAATAAGGCTCCAACTCCCATATTAACACTAAAGGAAATAATTTATAAATACATCAACAAAATGAGGCTCATGACCCGGTGAGATTGTCAAAATGTCTGTGATGAACTGAACATTCAAACTGAAGCGGAGCAGAGGTGGTGATTGTCCAGCCCTTTCCCCCTACAACATCACGAGATGAAATAGGGCCCCCTTATGGCTGCTGTTGTGATCTGCACTGTTATTACTTCAGAACACTGCAGAACAACAGGACAGTACAGTTTCCGGTCAGCCCTTCTTTTCTGTCTTTGCCCTTTGCGCGGCCTGGACTCCCAGAAAGAACGGAGTTGGTAATTTGCAGGTCAAGAGGTGTAAAGACATTTATGAGTAAAACTGGACAAAACTTGTTTTAAAAGTTAAAAGACAACTTGGGACAATCCAATGTGATCCAACAACATTCTCTCATTATTTTCAGACACTACGTCATTATTCTGAGAAAGTTTCTGATTATTTTGAGACTATTTTAAGAAAAAAATATCTCATTATTTTGAGACACTAAGCTAAACGAATAAATCCTGCCTTTACAAAGACGCTGATGCTCAGTTTGTTTGATTGATGCTGTCAAAGACGTATTAATATACGTGTTTATTATTGAGGTTGTAGTTTGCAGTGATGGGAAAACATCATCTTGAGAGATGTTTCTAATATTTAGGGACACATTACAACATTTACACATCTACACAATAGTTACTGTTTATAGGAATTTTGATTCACTATGTCTGAAAGTTTAGGTTGTTTCTGGTCCAATTCGGAGAACTGGGTGTTTTTTTAAATATATATTTGACATTTAAAATGAGGCTTTGAAACTGCATTTAGACCAGTCTAGTTGGAAAATATAACAAAACAATGAATGAAATGAATAATGTAAAAATGTGAATGTAAAAAAATAATTATCTACAAATGTCACAGCCTTTTTTGTCCCATGTTTTTTTTTCAGTGAGGTGGATTACGCTGAGGTAATTTGGACTCATGTACCTCAGTATTCTTGAGAGCCTGAGACTGTCAAAATGTTTTAAACAGCTATCAGACATGTCAAAATATAACTGAATGCATAAATAAATAACACCGTTAAAAGGTCAAATGGAGCAGTTTTACGCTTTTACTTTAACCTCAAATCATTTTATTCCTTCATTAATAGTTGATTGATTTTCTTCTTCTTTTTATCTTGAACTACATTTTGTTGGTTTCAGGACTCCCTACGTCACATCTTTTTACCTGCAAATTACCAAAATTATGTTTACTGTGTTACTTCAGGCAACTAATGAGGAGACAAACTCAACGTTTAACTATGAACAGTATAAAACTGAACTGAGCAGATGTACTTTTATTATTATCAGTCATAAATAATGTGTATTCAGAAAAGCATCAGCAAATATCTGATGATCATCAAAGAATTCACTCATTTGTTGTTGGTTTTCCAGTTCAAGTTTGTCTTTAAAGACACTTTCAGACATTTCTACAGAAACCCATTTCCACCAATTAAACAGATCCCGTATGTCATTGTAATGAGAAAATTCCTCAAAGTAAGGACTTTGTATCTCAAAAGAATGATTCGTTATCGCAAAATAAAAACTTACTTATCTTGAGTTAGTCTACCAATCTGATTATTTTGATACTAAGCCATTATTTTGAGAAATATTCTTATTTTCTGAGATACTAAGACATTTTTAAAAGAAAGTTTCTAATTATTTTGAGTCGTTATCGTAAGAAATTTTATTTTTTGAGATATTAAGTCATTATTTTAAGAAAGTCTTTTCAATTATTTCAACATACTAAGTCATTATTTTACAGAAGTTTCTTATTAGAATCACTTACAGGATTGTTTTTCCCATCACATCGGTGGATATAGGCTTCCATACATTTCAGACTTTTGCAGTTTGACAAAAAAAAAATTTGTCCTTGCAGAAATAAGAAATTCGATCATATTAAATAAAAATTTAGAATACAGCCCCTTGGACAATTTCAGTTGAAAATTGCCTGATATTTTAAAGAATATGATAAAGAAAAGTCTCATGAGACTTTCTATAGTCCTGTAATTTTCCCTTTTTCTGCCGTAGAGAAAAATAAAGGATGCGTCAGTGAAATAGTAAAACTAAAACATATTTATTCTTGTGATATTATGTACTGTACATCGACTTAATATACTGTAGCACTGCTTGACTCAAAACACTAATCTGTCGTATGTTCTGCTCGTCTTTAGCTAAGACGAGTTAAAGTAGTTTGAAGGCCTCCAGGTTTAAAATACTGATTTAGTCTTAAGCATCATAAAAGCACTTTGTTCAACCCTTTTCTTTACTTTGCAGTTTCGTTTTTGAAATTAAAAGACAAATCTCTTTTCTTTTTTTCTTTTTTTTTTGTTTAAATCATCAACAGAAGCGAAAATTTTGTGCTTAAAGGCACTTTTGGAGACACAAAGTGGAGTCAAACGTTGGGATTCAGAGGACAGTTGGGTCAGACCAAAGGAAAAATCTGCAGTGACATCAGTTGCAAAGCTAACTCAGCCTTTGCAAACGGATACGGCCGTGCAAAAACTCAGTGAGGAGTCGATTGATTCGTCTTTGGAATGAGAGAATTGCCCCGAGTTTAAAGTCCCTCTCAATCTCAATGTGCTTGATTTTCAGGCATAAAGAGATCACATGCCACCAGATACTATAACTGCAGAAAGACAGAGATACTGCGAGGTGGGGGATTTTTCTAAGAAAAATAACTTCATTCATTAAAATTAAAACAGATTTTTCAAATGGTCATTTTTCAGAAACAAATCAGGACATTTTATCCCCAAAAAAACAGGGAAGTGTTGTGATGTTTCCTACACCTTCACTTGGACCAGTACGATGTTGAAACTTCCTGCAGGAAGCTGTTGAGGAGGCTTCGCTTTAAAAAAGTGACAAGAAGAGAATCAGAGTGCCGCCTCCACAACAGCCGGATAGACACTGAAAGTTCGTGAAGGAAAAGAAACTGTTAGGAAATTTAACATCCAATTAAACACTGAATTCTCACCAAAAAAGGAAAAAAAGAAACACATGGACAATAAATGCAATTTCATGCAAGCAGTAGAACTCATGATAACTTCCATCACAAGTTAATTTTCATTGACATTTTCTGTACTAACGGCTGTTTAAAACTACACTGATCTCCAAAGGTGTCTTCTTCTTCTTCTTCTTCTTCTACTACTACTACTTCTTCTTCTTCTCAGACGTCTCGTTTCCAGTGCTGAGATTTTAAAAAGAGATGTTTGTGTTTGTGGTCGTAGTCGGTAAACCTCAGCACTGTGCGCACATCCGAAGAAGACCTTCAGAGTCATCATCTAACCCCGGTATGGGTGTATTTTCTCTCCCTTTTTTTGGCATTTCACAGAACCATAGAAAATATGTCCTTCTTGTAAATACTGCTTTTTTACCTGTTGGATCCAGATGAGGTTTCTCCTCGACATTCGGCAGTCTTCAAACACCAACATCGTATTGTTTTACATCAGTCACAGTTTTACACAGGGAACAAAGGATTGTGCCAATAGTAGGAAATAATACTGAGCTTTTAGACACAGTCACATAAAGAGTGCTGCAGGAGTTTAGAAATGTCGTAGTTGGCTGTGCTTCTTCAGCACTGAAGTCTGAATTAGCCACTGGGGTCCAGGATGATTCAGCTGAGCTTTAGCTCGATCAGTAACACTGATCTGGTGGTGGAAAGTGGAATTTCTCAGCATGAATGTTCATTTGTGAACATATTTAACAAAACTACACTTTTAAGGTATTTACTGTACATCAGGGGGGGTCAGGATGGAAGCAGCAGAGACAGAGATGTCACAACTTTAGTCCAGAGTTTGGGGCTAAAAAAAAAATTAGATACTACATTTCCCATGATGCAGCAAACTATATCCTTGTAGTGGAGTATCCTCGCCTGGTAAATACCTGCATCTTTTACCACAGCCTGAGTTTGAAACACAGGTTCTCTGTTATAAAGCCAATAAAGACAATATAACTGTTTTCACAGGCTGATGTGTGGAGGACTGAAACTGTCAAAATCCAAAATAAAGAAAGGAACAAATAAATTACTCATTAAATAAAGTAATATTCTAAATGTACCAAAAAATGTGACATAAATTGACATTTCTGTAGTAATTTCCTTCTGTGTTTCCCCAGTTTACTTACATACTTTTTAATTTTCCATTGTATTAAACATATTTATGTTTTCTTCATTATGCAAGGCTGATCAACATCATACTGTATAGATAAATAAAAGTAAACAGAGTGGAATCAGAGTGGAATTACACAAAGATGTATAAAATTAATGCTGAATGTTTGCAGAATTATTTAGCATCTATTTATGAGTTGTAATAAATCATTAATAATCTTTTAGAAGGAGCAGATGTTCAACAGGTCAAATGAGCAAAATGTTAATTAAGTCTGGCAGGCAGTGAACTTCTAAGTATGTATTTTCATACCAGTGGGCTTTTATTTTCAGGATAACAGGCTTAACTTTACATTTACAGACGACTGACAGTTACAAACAGCTAATCAACTTTTGGTGTAGGACTCTTCCTCGCTTAATATTGTCAAATTACAATGTTACGCTCATCTTGTGCTCCTGTAATTTGATTTCAACCTATTTAATATACCGTTTACAGCTCCAACTCACTATTTGGATTGCAGTCCTCATTTTTGGATGTGCAGTTGTTGCAAACTGCTCCTTTAAATAAACAGAGATGGAAATTAAAACAGTATTATAAAATATTTAATGTGGTGCATTTAATGATAATTTATTCATAGATGCATTTATTTCCTTCTTTATTCGGTATTGATTTAGGCAGTTTCAGTCCTCCATATTTAAATACTCAACATGATAAGCAACCCAACCTTCATTTGTAAAATCAGTGGCCTGCCCCTTTAAGGTATGTACATTGCCCAGTGTTTGTCTGTATTAAATTAAGCCATCTCAAATGGCACAGCAGCTGTGGTGTCTGTATTTAAAGAGGAATACAGTGTGGAGTTATAGTCTAAAATACATTTTGAGGGTGACAGTTGAGGATAAAATGTAAAAACCCTCCTCACACCGACTGGAATGATCACTGTGTCGGGCTCTCTGGTCCCGCTGTGCTGAACTGCAGCACCAGACAACTTTAAATACGAACACAATATGTACAGAAAGATCACCATGCGTCTTCTGCAGGTTACAGCCCAACACAACACTAAATACACACATGAACCCTAATCATGCCCTTTGAAGGTGATCAGCTGCCCAGGAACAGGAGTTTGTTTTTCACTCCAGCTACACCTGAAGCAGGTCAGAGGTTGGGACATGAGGAGACTAATTATTTGGCACCTGACAGTCAGGATTCAGGGTGAAGCAGGTCACACTAGAGGCTGTTCTGGGTCGCAGGAGTTGAGCTGCGTTTCCATCATGGTGTCCTCTGGGTACGGGTTGGGGTAGGGGTTGAGGAACGGGTTGTTGAGGCTGGTCATCGGGACGAGGGTGGTGGGTGCGGCGGGTTTGGCGGCGTCAGGTCCGGAGGAGGCGTCGTTGTCGTGGTTGCCGGACACGGCGTCCCCGCCGGCGCCGCTCAGGTGGCCGGGGTCTCGGCCTGCAGGCTGGACATGCGGATCTGCGAGCTGCTCTTGCTGAGGATGGACAGCTGCGTCCCCCCGTTCACCCCACTGCTCGCCAGCGAAGGATGCCGGTGCTTCAGGTCCACAGCAAAGTACCTGTTCACCGTCCAGCTGCGCCATTTCCTCTTGATCTCCGATTGCACCTTGAGGGATATACTTCACAAGGTCATTATTAATGGACCTCGCTGGAAAGAGACAAGCTCACTGTCCCTCAGTCTCACTCTAGCTCTGTTTGTACTGTATTTAAGGCTCAATGTTGTAGATTTTTACTGATTTTCACTGAAAAATACTGTTTTCTTAAAGGGATAGTTCAGATTTTTGGGGGGGTTGTATGAGGTACTTATCAGTGTAGTCTCTCCAAAGCCACCAGACTCCCTTGACAAAAACAGTCATTTTACCTCACAGAGCACAGAAGTTACTGGTCTGCCGCTGCCTTGATCGGAAAGCTAGTTTGTTACTTTTGTTAGGTCCTATCCCTTTTAAAACATTGAGATCACACAAAAACACAAACAAGTCCCGTGTTCTGTGAGGTTAAATTACTGTTTTTGTCAAAGGAGTCCGGTGGCTTTGAAGAGAGTGATACAAATGCTTCCCTTGTCAGAGAAGGCTGTCTGTTATATTTTACATCCAGCGTGCACTTAAACTGTCTGTAGCTAAAGTACGTTTTGCCCTATCCTGGTGTACTGTAGGTAATACACTGGCTATATGTACCGCAAATACCTCATATACCCCCACTTCAAAAAATACAAACTCTCCATTTAAAAGGAACAAATTGGTTTGAGGCAATTTCCTGTTTAATTTATGCCAAACTACCAAATCAGATATCTTTCCTGTTCCAACTGTTGTTGCTAAGAAAATGGTCCATATAATAAAAAATGAAGAAAGAGAAAATGCACGAGTTGCTGATTATGTGCCAGATTACTAAGAACAGGTAAACAGATTTTGCAAAAATATTTGTTTTCGTTTTCATTTTCGTTAAATAGTCTGCCTACATTAATTTATTTGTAACATTTCAACAACTTATTGGTTTAGATTCACCATTTTTTCTGTTTTCTCTCCTGTTTTCCCAAAAAATGGCAGGTATTTTTTTTAATTTATTTTTATTTTTTGTCATAATTAGTTTTCTAAGAGCTTTTTTTGCATTACTCATTTTGCAAGCAGCTCAAATGTACCACTACCCCTTGTAAATATGGCTAAAAGCATTCATGTTTTCTTCTAGCACTCCCCCATGCACTCTAAACACAAAGGACATATGTTGTGTGTAAGCAAGTTAGGTAACATGACTGTCCTGTATTTAAATCCACAGAAATACTCCCTCCAAAAAAACGGTTCTGACAAAAAAAAAAAAAGTAATAAAGAGAAAAAAAGAAAATTCACCTGCCAAAATATTTTTTCACCTGTTTTCACAGATGACAAAAATGATTTTTGTATTTCAAACCTCATCTTCAACACTGTTTATCAGTAAAGTTGTTATGTACAGTAAGTTTAATTTAATAGTGCATTCAGAAAACTGGTATAATGGTGTCAGTTATAATTATAAAGGAGGTTTACCTCTCCATTCAGGAAGCAGTAGAGGACGGCCACCACAAAGCCCTGAAGAGACAGAGGGTCCAAAGAAGAGTCAAAAACACTGAAATGTTGATGAAATGAAACACTACTGTAAAGATCAGAAGCATGTTGAAACCAATCCGCACACATGTACTGTTAAAATAACGTATGTGTAGTTTTAATTTCTTTAACTTCTACAGGAAAATGTGCAAAATTATATAATAATATAAAAGTGAGCTTACTGGCCTTTTGGTTTCAATACTGAAAGTCAACCACTAACCACAATCAATTTTTTGTCACTTAAGTCTGACTTGATATCAAATTTACATTTAACTGCAAGTTAATGGTTTAAAAGCCTTTCTGACTGGTTATATCCAGAGCTTTTTTTTTGTTTGTTTTGTAAGGTCAAGTTTCAAATTATTTGAGCTCAAGTCAAGTCTTTCAAATTTGTGAATGTTGACCATTAAAATGACATTAGGACCTGATCGTTTCAAAGCTGTAACTCAGGCTTTTAAAAGCAATATTCCATCCCAGAACGATAATCCACTCAATACTGTATGTACTCACCCCTATGCCGATGTGAGGATGGGTGAAGATCTTCAGTTCACAAAACAATCCCGGAGTTTCAGCAGAAAACAGGGTTGCAGCCAAATCCAGTACAATTGCAGTGAATGGAGACCACGGATAAAATGAAAAACAAAAAGAACACAAAGCAAACACAAAATGTCTCCATCCTGCTCATGTGATGCCTCTCAGACTCGAGCCGGATGCACAAGAGATCTCGCAATATTGTCACACGTGCATCCATTAAGAGATATACGAAGTCTCACAATACATCGACGCCATGTTTACATGCTACCTGGGAGGCTACAGATGACATTTCAGCTAAAAACATGGTGTAAATGGCGTCTTTTGTGATTAAATTTTAATGTCGCGGCTCATGGACACTTGGATTACACCACACAAGCAGGCTGAAACTCCAGGATTGTTTTGTGAACTGAAGATCTTCACCCATCCTCACATCGGCACAGGGGTGAGTACATATTGAGTGGATTATCGTCCTGGGGAGGAATATTGCTTTAATGGGTAAAAACAAGTCAAGTCCAGTTTCACAGCAGTCAGGTCTAAAACCTTCATTTTTGTGATGTAGGTCCAACTTGAGTCTAAATATCAAATTTATAGTTCTCCTAATATCCGCCTCCTATCATATCCCCACCGGCTGTTACTGTAAGTTAATTTTCCACGGTTTATACGTGGATTGTCTTCTCAAAATCGGAGCCGTGGCGGAGAATCAGTCACCTGGAAGGATCCGAGGCCGAGTTCAAACACCAGACGCTCTCTCTTGCTGACGTTCTCGGGGGAGAAGGCGAACACAGTGTAGTGGATCCCAAACAGAGGGATCAGTAGCAGAGTGGAGCGGGCCAACCTCCTGCAAAACGCACACAGAAAATATGATGAGAGAACTGAACTACAATAAGTGTGTCCTCATTATAATCAGTAGTTATGAGGTATGACAATAAGCTGCCTCGATGAATTCAACTAAACTTTTTTGGCTTAATAATCCAGTCATGGATGCCAGTGTTTGTCAGGAGCAGGAAACATGTAAGCATGTGTGCGTCATTACTGGTCCCATCGGATTTCACATATTTATGTGTATTTTTACCACGGGAATACAGGGAGAAATTATATCACTCGTCCTCTACTGTAAAATCAGTTCATTGCACTTTGAATGAAGCTTACGTAAGCTCATTAACAAAAACTTTCTTTATGCCTCATTCATTCACAACTCTTTCCCTCTTTCTTCCCGCTTATTCAGAATCATCAGACTATGGGTGTTTGCTTTTCAGTTAACCAACCAGATTTCGCCATGAGCTCCATCAGCCAATCATGTCGTTGCGGTCAAACATTAAGAGCCAGTTTCTCAAGGCTCAGTCACAGACTAGAAGGCCTGTTTAAACAGTCTTAACTCAAAGTGACTTGTACAGATTTATCTTAAAATATCCTGTCCTAGATTAAACTAAAATGACTGCAAAAGGAAGATTTATAGATACTCCAGGATTAACTTGAAGCTCAAATGAGGGCACGGGGACTATTTGGAATACCTAAATCAGTGGTGCCATAACTTTAACCCCTGGAGGGTCAAAACTGAAACTTAATGGTAAGTCATGAGCCAAAAGTTAACACCTATTCTATCATATTGTACTGTATATTTAAGATGCAATATGGTGCTATGATCTCAATTTCCCTTAACTGACTGACTTTCTGTGCAAACTGTCACACTACCTGCACGCTCAGATTATGAAATATAATTAATAATTCAGGATTCTTCATATTTAAGTGATTTTCTGTGGCCTTTTGCCTTTATTAGACAGGACAGGTGCAGATAGAAAAGGTGGGAGAAAGGTGGGTGGAATCAAACTTGAGCCACTACAGCCTGAGTACATGGAGCGCACGCTCTACAAAGTGAGCTATCAGGACGCCGCTTAAACAGCATAAATTGCTATTTATATTAGAATTCTTTCAAATGTATTTCTTTATTTTTAGCTAGAAACACCTGGTTGGCCAAATCAAACCTTAGGGTCGCCCAACTTTGGTCTGCAGGTCTCACTCTTGATGATCTAAATGAAGACTTCAGAAAGTCCTACTCATGAATTAATCTAAGTCCTGTCTGTGAAACCGTCCCTAAATCTGTTCCACTTTCTGCTGCTGTCAGCTGTCATTTCAGTGCAGAATCACTGCAACCCTCCTCCACCCTGTTCACTCCCGGTTAATGATATCCAGCGTCCAGATCTTAAGCCGTTCTCTTCATCCATTCATCTCCCCCTTGAAATATGATAACGTCATGTTGGGCTCCAATCACCAAAGACTTTTCTCATTTCTCATCTTTATTGTGCACGTGTCATTTAATATTTGTTCACTCAGAAAGAAGTCTAGAGTGCTTTTAGGGTTTGGGTTCTCAAATAATGTCACTTCATGTCATGGTTATGACAGTGTTGTGTTAGTCTTATGCACTGCACTTCAAATAAAGTTGTTTTTTTTGTTTTGTGGGCTGTTTGAAGTTTTTTTTTGGTGCATCTGCACCGATTATTTATATTATATTCTTGATTTGTCCAAATGGGTTGATTTGTCTGTCTGAATTCAGATATCACAGACACCGAGGGCCGTAAATTGAAATATTATATTCTGTTATTAGTGTATGAAGAGTAAGAGGGGGTAGGACTAGAAAAGTTTTCAACTTCTTCCTGTCCTGTTTGAGCATGAATGGTATTTGAGTTGCACAGCTGTTACTTACATGTTGCTGTTGATCTCGTTTATTTTTGTATAATAATAGCAATAAAAAAATTAAAATAAAATGTTAACATTATTGTAGTTGATAAAAGGTTTTGTAAAGTAAATGTAAAACTACTCACAGGTAAATACTGGATTCATTTCCACCGATATCTGGGGACTGTAACTTCTGGACGAGGATGATGATGATGCCGATGAAAAGCACAAAGTTAATCTGTAGAAAAAAAAAACAGGAGTGTAAAAGACACATAAAATTAAACACATATATTTGGTAATGGAAGGATTGTTTTCACGTGATCATCCAGACAGGGATGATAACGCACCATAATTGAAGCCAGCACGGGTCCCTTGATCACCCACCAGATGGCAGCGTTGTCATTCATGTCCCAACAGCTGAGAGGACACAACATCACAGTCAGATCCTGATCAGACAAGCTCCAACTTGACAATCCATAACTTACTGTATGATCATAACCTACCCTATATCATCAAAGTGGAGCTTCAGCACTGCCCAGATGGTCACACACACTGTGGGGGTCCCTGATGTAACACATGACACAATCATGAATAAACCGCTGGGATAATAACCATTTGATCAGATAAAAATCTGTGTGGGTCATGCTGTGTTTGACGTCTCACCCCAGCCGATGATGATGTACCAGTAGAAGTATCTCTTCTCAGGGAAGAAGGTCTCCACTAGTAGAGTGAAGAGGTAGAGACCTTCGATGAAGAGCCAGAAGTAGTTGGAGAGGACGCAGTAATGGAAGAAGATCATCACTGCTCGACACTCCAGCTTCAAGGACGGAAGAGGCACAAAGAGAACAATGCGAGAGGAGAAACGTGTTAATGTTTGTACAGATCATCTGCTGCCTGTTAACACGAGAGGAGAGGGCACCGTGGGTGTGTTTGTGTTACTCACAGTGTGTATGAAGCAGTGCTCGCTGTCCTCTTTGGCGTACAGCACGCCGTCTTTGATGAAGACTGAAATAGCTCTCAAGATGAACGACACAAAGAGGTTCATGTGGATGAAGTTCCTCGTACAGTGCAGCTTCCTGTGCAGAACAAAGACACATGACCATACTGACGATCACATGTTTCATCAAGAAAAGCAAAGGAGCAACTCGCTGACATGTCTGGACTGTTTTTATTCATTGATAAACACATCTACTGCTTTTTATTCCTGATCACGCTCTTTACAGTATCAGTTCACACATAGCAGCTGCAGCTGCAGTTATACACCAGCAGCAGTAGAGGGAGGTAGTAATAATCATGGCTGAAGAGACAATAACTACAGTAGTATTCATAATGGTAGTACTATAATAGTACTGGTAGCAGCAACAGCAGCAGAATTTAGTTTAGAAGAAGAAATACTTTATTAATTCCCAAGGGGAAATGACATTTTTCACATTTCTTTGCAATTTTGTACATACACACACATGCACAAACAGGACCTATAGACATGTACCAGAGAGATGTCAGAGCGAGGGGGCTGCAAACATACATAAAATATACTGTATGTACATATAGTTAGGTGCCCGGGCAGTCACGGTTTTGGTGCCCTGCTCAAGGGTACCTCAGCAGTACCCAGGAGGTGAACTCTCCAGCTACCAGTCCACACTCGGCACTTTGGTTCGTGTGGGACTTAAACCAGGGACTCTTTGGTTCCCAAGACCAGTCCTTACAGCAGTTTAGTTTAGTTCAGTTGATTTAGTTTAGTTCAATTTAGTTTAGTTTTATTCGAGGCACATTGGTCTGCACATTCTGACTTTTCGGTTTGATCCAGGTCCAAAATTACAGGTGTGAAGTACAGCTCAAACTGTAAGATGGTTCAGCAGCCTGAACCGTTGATACAAGGCAGGATGGATCCATGCTTCCATGTTGTTTATTCCAAATTCTGACCATCTGAATGTCGCAGCAGAAATCGAGACTCATCAGACCAGGCAACATTTTTCCAGTCTTCTATTGTCCAATTTTGGTGAGTCTGTGTGAGCTGTAGCCCCAGTTTCCTGTTCTTAGCTGACAGGAGTGGCACCCGGTGTGGTCTTCTGCTGCTGTGGCCCATCTGCTTCAAGGTTTGACGTGTTGTGCGTTCAGAGATGGTCTTCTGCATACCTTGGTTGTAACGAGTGGTTATTTCACTTAATGTTGCCTTGTTCTACCATCTCAAACCAGTCTGGTTGTTCTCCTCTGACCTCTGGCATCAACAAAGCATTTTTGGGCAGAGAACTGACGCTCACTGGATATTTTCTCTTTTTCGGGCCATTCTCTGGAAATCCTAGAGATGGTTGTAAGTGAAAATCCCAGCAGATCAGAAGTTTCTCAGACCAGCCTGTCTGGCACCAGCAACCATGCCTTTCCCATTCTGATTTTTTTTAAAAATTTTTTATTGGTCTCTTTTACTGGAGATTATGCATCACTGTTTTCTTGTGAAACTCCAGCAGTGTTTTGTGGACTAAAAAATTAAACCTGACATTCAATCAGCATGAGGGTTAGTAGATAATGACTGAATTTTCATTTTTGGGTGAACTATCTTGTTAAAATGCCAACCAGTGCATTTCTCTAGATATGAGCAGGATAGTAACCAAAACCTAAAATACTTTAATAACACTATTTTTTGGAAAACCTAACTCAAACTTCATCTTGAAAGGGATGTTGTCATCATAAATATCTTTTGTGTTTGTTTTTGTGTCTGTCTGATAAACCTCATGTTTCCCAAACCTGCCCCAGCAGTTGCAGAACCATCCATGACCAAACGTCTCACCTGAACCTGCACAGGATGACCATGGCCATGGTGAGGGAGACCAGCGAGGTGCTGTAGCCCACCGTGTACAGAGCCTTCACTGACACGTAGTACATGTCCTGAGATGGAAACACAAGCAAAACAAGCGTTTTTCACATAAAACGTCCAACTGAGACTTGAATGAGACACAGCTGCTGCAGAGACAGCGATTTACTCACCACATGGCTGCTGTTTCCTTCCTCGTAAAGGCAGGCGTCGATGTAATGAGGGAAGGTCTCCGACCAGCCAAACTCGGTGCAGTTACGGCTCACCTTCCCCAGCTCTGCCAACACAGGACACTTTATTCAATTAAGGCAAACACAGACTTCATTTTACAGTGAAATCAGGAAGAGAAGCGGACCCTCCTACATTAATTATTTCAGTGGGAGCTGGAGGTAAAATACACAAGTTAACCCCCTCCAGTATAATGTATATCTTTATATTTTACTCTAAAGTCAACCAATAATATTAAAAGTGGGAAGCTCTTGTGTGTATAATGCAACACAGTATGGATTTCTCAGACACAAACACACACTATACTTTTGAGATCCCTCATTAACATAATACATTCACTCCTAACCATGAACTGTAGCTATAACCTGATTATTCTAATGTTAACCTTAAAATTAATTTGTTAAAAAGGTCCTCATTTCCCCCAACAGTTGGGACACACCAAATGTTGTGAATTCCAATTCCCCCCATATATCATCCTGTCACTACATAGAGGGAAGCTTGTTAGGGAAACATGTCGGGCTGCAATATGCTAATGAGGGTCGGGTAAGTTTAGGACAGAATTTTGTTGGGCTTAGACCTTGTCATTCTCAACTTTAACTTACAAAAGAAACAAATGAGAGGGGGAGGATATTTTTTTCATAGCATTTGAGAATGGTATTTCAACCTTATTCTTCACATTTCAACTTTATTCTCAAAATGCAAAAAACAAAACAAAACAAAACCACACTCTTTTTAATGCCTGGCAGAAATACTGAAAGTTATTGTTTACATTTGGACTTCATTCTCAAACTGCATTTAAATTAAAAATAAATAAATAAATAAAAATCTTATTCCTTTAATTGTTACCCCTTTTGGACAGCCTTAATGCAGGACTTTTTGGGGTTTTAATCAAGGTTATCTTTGTTAACTAAAACTAAACTAAAAACTTAAATTAGTTGTAAAAATTGTGTACTTACAAAGTTAAAATAAATTAGAAATATTCAGGAAATGTCTTTAATTTGATAACATTTGTCAAAACACAACAGCATAAGGAGGCGTTGGTGCATCTGTTTTTTGAGACTGGGATGTCAACACAAAGTGTTGTGTTTGTATTTTAATACTTATTCTGAACTTCTCGTATTATAAGAAAAAAACTTCAAATAAAATAAAACTAAAGCTGAAACTAATAAAAACCACACTAAAACAAAACATTAAACAGTAGAAACTAAACTAAAATGATCAAACCCACACTGGAAACTACTAAACTGCAAAACAAAAATTTACAATGAAATAGAAAAAAACAACTAATGAAAAATACAAAACAATAATAACTGGTTTCAAGTCAAACTGTGCACACACACACACACGCACACGCACACGCACACACACACGCACACACACACACACACACACACACACACTCATAAATCTGAACGCATGATTCTTAAATTTCACCACAGTAAATCTGCAAATTCACTGAAATGGCATCTGACAGAATCTCCACCCTGCAACAAAACACATAAACAAGGAGCCTGAACAAGTCCAGTAAAATCGACACAATCAGCTGCTAACTGTAACTGTAATGAGGAGCTCTTTGTCACTGACCATAGTCTTCTTCGCTCATGAACTGAGAGAAGAGTTCGGGACAGTTGACTTCTACCACCTCTCCGATCTTGGCAGGCTGCCAACACGTCAGGTTGTCCCACATCCACGGACAGCCTGAGGACACAACAGGTAGACAAACACGGTGAGGGTTTCCAACTGACAAGACATATGCTCATCTTTTGGAGGGGAAAAGGCCCACCTGCAACTCATTTAGCATCCTTTCAAGATCACAGAGCCTTGAAATTCTTGTGTGGGAGCTGAAATGTCAGCAGCTGTTATGAACAAATATCTCTTTAATCCACATCTCAGCCCATGCATCATCCTGTTGCTGCAGCTTTTTATTTCAAATTTCTTTTAAAAATGCATTAAAGCACTGATTTCTGAAAGAAAGAAAGACTGAAGACAGACAAGAGGACATTAGACAAAAGCCAACAGAGACTTTATGTATTTTATGTGTTGTAAATCAGATGGGGCATAATAATGGAAAACAATATCTGGAAAGCTGGGAAAAATGGCTGCATATAGACCTAAATTATGGCTGACATATTGGGAACGATTATGTGGGTTTGCATTATTGGTGCACAAGAGGACGGTCTGATTTCCAAATTTAGTTTGTGACTTAGTTAAGCTGCTCTGCTTTGTAGGCAAGACTCCACAAGGGCTTCCAACCTTGTGTGTGCAATTACACACACAACTATAATCTTTATAAAGACAGTTCTGGTTTGCTGTGCAGATATACCAACTGACACTATCGTTTGTCACAAGCTATTAATACAACCAACTTGATATATTTTCACAGAGTAATCAGCCATCCTTTGATACTGATGGAGAGATGTACAAAAACGGTGTCACCTGAAAGCCTCTGTAGACGCAGATTTTAATAAAGTAAATTGTAACTTACAGTATAGACAAAATCACATTTATCTAACATCACATTAGTGTTATACCCTTTTCAGTTTTGTAATCTTTGAGACTGGAAAAAATAAGGTTACTGTGTTTGAAAATCCAATAAATCTGCAGAACATTATATAGTTCAATTAATCAGAGAAAATAAAGGAGGTCACACAAAACATTTAAATTACTAAGATGATGTTTATATCTTCACAGCAAAATAGGATGCTGACACCATTTTAATGAAGCAACCATATTTTGATTAAATCCTCCTCAACCTGTTTTTTTTTTCTTCTTTAATATAATCACAAAATAATCAAGCTGCATTTAAGAAACAACAATCCATAGCCAGTGGTCCTGTGTGACAATTAGCCGTCTCTCTCTCCATCCAAATGAAGATTCAGCACCACTATGAAGGGCAATTTGCAGTGGTGGAGGAAATATTCAGATTCTTCACTTATGCAAAAGTACTAAAAATACTCTGTTACAAGCCGGGACATTTCCTGGACTCGAGGATATCCGGAGCATAGCCCGGATTTCTGTAGGGGGTTCCGAGGGATCCTCCCCTGAGAGATTTTTTTGATAAACAAGTCCTTTTTTTTTGCACTCTCTGACACCTTTCAGTAGCTCAGTCCGAAGCTCTTGGCTTGGAGAGCCAGAGGATAGCCAGTTCAAGTCCAGCTCTGACCAAAAAGTACAGAGAGAACTTGCGGCAGGAGAGGTGCCAGTTCACCTCCCGGGCACTGCTGAGGTGCCCTTGAGCAATGTACCAAACCCCAAACTGCTCGGGGCACCTGTTTCTGGGCAGCAACCATCACTCTACTACCTCTCCCATAAAAACTGCATGCGCATGTGTGTATACAAGCCTCTGTGTGTGTGCAAAATACTTAACAATAGCATGAAAAAAACTGAATTTCCCCCAAGAGGGGCTAATAAAGGACGTTCTTCTTCTTTACATCCAAAGTACGTCTCAATCATTGAAAAAATTGTGATGTGTCCCTCAAAAACCGTTGTTTACTCTCCAAATTAATTGTGAATTGTGATAGTAAATAGTAGTAATTGTTAGTAATTAGTATTAGCAGTATTCTGACTCAGCTCTGCTGCTGCTGACTCTTCAATCTGCAGCTTGCATGCAAAACCAGGAAATCAACAAGAATGAAACTCTGTCCTGTATTTTATTGCTTTGACTATACAAGCAATTTGAGTAAAGTAGAACAAGGGTAATGTGTTTCTCTGACTTAGCTCTGACTTAGCTCTGACTTAGCTCTGCATCGCTACAAGTTGAGCATTGATGTCATTGTGGTTGGTTGATTGATTGATCGATGATTGATTGTGGATGTCATGATATTATTGGTTGAATTTGGTTACTTCTTGCTTACGTATGTTTTACTGGAAGAAAACATGAAAGTATTTTCCATGATTCTGAGATAAAAAA
>JAJHUR010123766.1:0-24536 GCA_027495735.1 Lutjanus campechanus | reverse complement strand
AATGACATTGCACAGCCCCTTGAGGCAAATTGCAGTTTGTGATATTGGGCTACATGAATAAAACTGACTTGACATGAAAGTAGAGGTACAGAAAAAATGTTTTTAAATTAATGTGACGCTCATGTGCATTTTCTATTAAAGCTAAACTAAATGAACAGTATTTTATTAAATAGGTAAAGTGAATGACTCTAGCATGCATCTGATGCATTAGGCTTTAATGTGTAAGATGTGAGTGCATCAGATGGCCTGTATTGGTAAAAAGCTGAACGTGAATCAGAACCAAATTGATGCAGCACTAACATATTGATATATCTCATTAGGATTGAATATGTTTCATTTTTAGCATCAAGGAACTGCCGCTGTAACTTTCCTCCATTTTCTCTCTCCCCCTGCCTCTGCCTGCACTGCTCTTGCTGTACGCCTGCTGCCTCACTCACACAAAACAAGCGCTCTTCCTTCCCTCTCCCGTCTCAAATTTTCTCAAAACAGTGAAGGAACTGACATTGCACTGCATCGCACCATGTTGCACTGAATCGCACTGACCAAACTCACATAATACACTAGAAAGAAGACACTGGTGCAAATCATTTATGCAAAACGTGTCAGACAACAGCGTACAGATCCACAAGTCTCCTGACCCCCAGAGGAGTCACTGGGAGAACAGGTAACATGTAGCATCACTGTTCCTCCACACCTCACTTCCTCTACACGGTCAACTTCAATCAAAACTACAGCATTCTTCACATGAAACAGAACAACGTATCATCTTACTGCAAAAATGCATTTTAAACAATTTTCAAGTATTGCCCACAGATTCTCATTTAAGCTACAGTAGCTAACGATGCAATATGATACAATTCAATGTGTCAATCTTTACTTTTGATTCTATTAATGTTATATACGTATATATGGTACTGTTAGTTGCAAGAAATCCTGCTAGTTTTACTAAATCCAAGTTAGAGAGAAGGGGGCATAACAGTCGTGTTAACATCTTATTAGGAACCTCATTTGTAAATGAGCTGTTTAAAAATTTCTAAGATGCATTGCATCGTTGAACAGGAACAGAGATGCATATCAAATCATCTCAGTCAGTGAGATGCACACCCCTACTAGAGAAGGTGTTGCTAATGCTAGGTTAGCAGGAGAACAGAGGTGAGTTCTTTGGTTGAAACAGTCAAAGTTTGGGAAGGATAATTGTCCAGCTCAGTGTGTCTGTGTGTGTGTTTGTGTGCGTGTGTGAGAGAGAGACGGTGAAGAAAATGAGAACACTTTAGACCTGCTCTGCTCTACTCATAAAAGTTTTCAATGTTAATATTCAGCCAGGCAGGATTATGATGGAATAACACACATTCAGTTGCATAATCTCACTGGACTACATGGTTGTGTGTGTGTGTCTGTATGAGCTTAGAGTTGGGAATGATTTCAAAAACAACTGATTTCAACACTGACGGACCCCTCCATGTTATTTTTCATCTCTCCTCTGTCTGTCTGACTCTGTATTTCCATCTTATTCCGTCAGTTACAACGTGTCACTTTAAATAAACGCCATCAGGAAATGTCCTCATGTCCTCAGTCTGTTCCTTAATTATTTCTTTTTCCATTTACTCTCTCCTCATCGCCGGGTGGTCTTGTCATCTCACATCAGTGTCAGCTGATCCTGACGTTGCTGCTGCAACTTGCAGTTGCCTTGGCAACGCCCCGGTTTGGGCGGGCAGGCAGCCAAGCAGGCAGGCAGCAGAGACGTGACCTTTATGCCCTATCCTGATCACAGCGTGCGGGTCAGGGTTCAGTCGGGATGAATTTGATTTCTTGATGAAGTGGCTCACATAGAAATTAACTTTACTGGTGCTCTTTTAATTAAAGGTCTTTATTAGATGAACAGAAATGTGAAAAACCTGATTAGTGTTGTGGCAGATAAAAGGACAAAAACAGACAGATAGCTACTGTGGACAGACAGGTGGTTAAAACAAGGGGAGTCTATTGGAATCAAGAACATATTAGTGAGTGAGTAATGTCATGCAAGAAATGCAAAGTATATTGAAAAGATGAGGCTGATGGGAATATCTACATTTTAGAAAATTATGAAGTAAAGTATTCAACTAAAATTACAATATATTGAGTTATCATCTACTGAAAGAATGACTTTCCATTGCCTTCGCTGTTGCCATTTCTGAAAACATCAGCAAACACGTCACAGCTTGTGAGCTTTCTCCACTTTGGAGTTTGTGAATACCACAAATGGATTCTTCTCGTGAACACGGCGAACATGACTGAAGGCAGCATCTCTGACAGAACGGCCAACGGTCGAGTTGACGAGGACGAGGAATATGATGCAATTTAGTGAGACTGTCCTCTCAAGTAAAAATGATCTTAGCTGTTTCAGCAAATCCCAGAAAAATATGATGACACACAAGATACAAAGCTAAAGGAGGAAGTTGTGTGAAGTTGCTATGAAGCCTATGAAGTCCACAAAGTGAGGAAGTTGAGGGGAACAAAACGCAGGATATATAATTTAATAGAAATATTTCTTTATATATATTGGTCATCTTCAGTACAGCTTTGTTGTGATACCTTTAGTATGGACAAATGTATTTTGTCGTTTGGCTTCAGGGGAGGAAGTCGATTTTCTGAATGAATTCGGTTAAATTTGCCTGGAGGAGCTCCTAACCTACCTGAACTAATACTGTGACATTTTCATCTAAATAAATGTCAGTTTTGCTGCTCTCTACCTCCAGTTAACAAAGCAGAGCAGTGTTTTGACCTACTGTTTCGTTCTCAGACTCTGGGCTCATGTGTTTCTGATTTTGTGCCAAAACGAGTTTATCCTGAAAGAAATGTTGCTGCTGTTGTTGTAGTTGCCTTGATTTAATGCCTGCAAATTGTTTTTCCATGAGTACAACTCCGGGAAGGGCTCTGCTTTACAAAGCGAGCTGCAACAGGAGGAGCAACTGTTGAGCAATCATGGCTGAATATACATCCACAAAAACTCAAACTTACATACATCTTAACTAACTTAACTTTTTTTTTCCCATAATGCTATCTTACCTGTTGATTCCAGTGGGCACGGCAGGTGTGCACCAGGATTTTGATGTCCCACAAGCAGCGCTTCAGAAGCGGATAATTTTTCCCTGCCCGATAATGTTTACTTGCTCAAATTTTCTTGATTCGTCCTCTTTGCTTGCTTTTTGTGCTTCTCCCATAGGTAAGAAGACTATGTAGTTATATATTTTCTTTTTTGGGGTCTGTTTTTATGATTGCGGGTCTGCACAGTGTGTTTTATTTTGAAAAAATACTCTTCTTGGAGTGTATGGGTCCGACTTCCTGCAAACTTGATCTGCTCTGTATAGATTGACGCAGTACAGCCTGGTGGAATCAAGCCCCTAAAATCACCATTTTGATCCTTTTTGCAGCCTAAAATAATTTCTACATGTTTTTTTAATCCAAAATTATAGTTAATAGTTTTTTTTTTATTATTAACAGAAAGAAAAAAGGTCCTTGGGGAAATGTCAGAAATTCTTGTTTTTGTCTCAGCCAGTTGGAGGGGCCTGTGGGGTCTGTGTCTGCTTTGATTGACAGCAGCTGGCAGGGAAAAAGAGACAAAATAAACTTGTGCCGTAGCTACAATTCATGTGACATTTGCAGGTATGTGTACATGCTGTACAAATTTCTCTCACTTTTTGTGTCTGATTTTTCTTCAAAGGATTGAGACATGCATGAGGTTTGATGTTATAGGAACAAAAGTAAGGTTCAGACTGTAGCACGACTGTCAGGTAATACAAATAAACACAAGTGAACAAAAGCAGACAAGTAAGGACAGCTGATGATAGCATCGGCAAGACAAATGGAAATGCAAAAAAAAGAAAAAAAGGCAGATAACCTGCCAGAGGAGCAGATGGAGGAAAAAGGCAGGGAGGCACGGAGACAGGCAGTGACACGAAAAAGGCGGAGACAGAGGACTGAGGCAGGTACTTGTAGTAAAAGGTCAGTGCTCCTGTGATAAGGTGTGCTTGGACAGCATGCTCACAGCGAGCGGCCGAACGCTTGTCAACACGATACCAGTGCACTTCACTGGCCACAGTACACTCAGCAGAGCACACAAGGACGGAGGCATCGCAGTGTAAAGAGCCTTTTATGAAGCATCGGCAGGTTAGTGACTGAAAGAACACAATCACGAGCAGGGGACCCCCAAATAAGACAACCACTGTATCAGAAGGCCACTGAGTTAAAAATGTTTACAGTCCCAGAGAGAGAAAAAAAAAACGATAATGTCTGCACAGGGTTGATAAGGTTGTTTATAACCAGTTACAGGATTCATGTGCTGATGATATTTCTGACTTATACAAACTCTTTCTCTGCCTGTATTTGCTGAATAGACTAAAAGTGAACAATGACTGAAGTTGACAGTGGAGGGAGGACAGTGGTTCATGTCAGCAAATGACGCATGATGTGTCTGTGATAGCCTATAGTGCGTCATCGCTTATACTTAAAGGAGAACTATTATGCTTTTCCTCTTTTCTGACCTATAAATGTTGTTACAATGTTGGATACTCGTGTTAAACGATGCCAACGCAAATCAAATAATGAGGTTCGTGCATTTGGAAGTGAGCTCTGCACGCTGTGTTTTACAGTATTTTTTTAAACAGTGAGGTCCAACTGACGTGAATGCGTGCCAGACTTACCTATATGGGAATGCCCCGGCATATGCTCTAGGCCTGCCCCCTACCCCGCTCTGCTTCGGAAGTTGTATCGCTGTGCGCTGCTCTGCTGTCTACAACGATTTTACAGTGTTAGCACGTTGAGCAATGGCTCCCAGAAAATGTTTGTTCGGGTGTGAGGGAAAGTTAACTTTGTTTAGCTTTCCTAAAGAGGCAAGCGCCAGGCAGAAGTGGATAGAGTAAGCTACGCCTAACACGTTACTTACCATTCAGAGACGTCATGAAGTAACCTCTGTTCTGGAGAAACTTCAGGCTGTCCAGTCTGTACCTCCGGATCCAGATCGGATTCAGGATCCAACACATACGGCTGCATTTCAAAACTTGTCATTTTCAAAGGAGAAATTCTTAGTAAAGTTCGCTGTTTACTGTCAACTCTCGCACCGGCAAAATGAGGAGGTGGGGCTCAGCAGCCCTTCGGAAGTCCTCAGGAGTGTGACCAATCACAGCAGAGCGGGCTTGGCGGGAGGCGTACATGGAGGAGGGCTCGGGGGTGGAGTAAATTACACAGACCGTTTTCGCGGGATGCACGAAATACAAGGAAGAGATGCAGCGAGAGACACAGCATCCCGAAGATCTACAAAGCTTTGTGTACAGGTAATCGTGTGTAGCTGCTCTATAGGAGTCCAAGACTCAAATACAAAGGCCCGAAAATGAGTATAATAGGCCCTCTTTAAGAAAAAAATAGATAAATAAAAATCAGGCTGACACAGCAGGATTATCACTGAAATACTGAGCAAGCAGAAAGTTAAGGCAGGGGAGAGTGAGGTAAAATGAGACTTTTTAAATAATATATTCTCTCCGCCAGAATAAGTGAGTCAAAACAAATGCATCTCCCCCATCTATATTTAAAATAAAATTAAATGCACAATATGTAAATCCTGCTGCTTGAGATCTCTCTTACATTAAAACAGTAACAAAAGACATATTTTGATGATGGTATGGAGTAGTGTGGGATCACGTCTTCACTTTTAAACAATCATAGCTGATGAAAATGTATCTGACATGATACAGGCAGATATCATGTTAATGGATGATGGATTATTTTGAAGTTTTATGCACATTACGTTAAGTCACATGTGCCAGCTTCCTTCCTTCCTCTCTGATGTAGCCGACATATCCCAGAAGTTATCTAGCAGGAAATGTTACCTTAAATTACAGATTTCTCTGTGTTTGAGCATTTATAGATATTTTTGTGCAGAAATGTTACAGAATGTAGCTTTAAAGGAATGCAACAGTGACAGAGCAAGCAAATTATTTATTTTTCTAGGAAACCAAAATATTGCCCGACGAAGACCATGCACAACAAATTGTTGCTGGTATAAAAACATGGGAACTTGGAAATTTTTGTGTGCAGACAGCTGCTTCTTTTCCTCTAAGATTAAATATTGTTATATGAATCATCATGAACACACTGGTCTTCACAGGTCTGGTTTTGCTGCAAAGCAGCATGGCTCTGTGAAAAGCAATGTTGGTCTAGTGGTCGGAATTTTGGATTTTTCTACTCCTCGATTCCCAGCAGGTGAGTCTCATGTGGAGGAGGCTTGTTAATGACGTCGCCTGTAAAAAGGATTGAGACCAACGTGGTACTGAATGACATTGACACCAACTAGCTTTGCTTGCAAGCTTTTGCAAGATAGCTGTGCAAGTATGCATATACATTAAACAGGACACTTTCTCTGTGTTTCTCTGCAGAGCAGGCGTGATTGTCCCACGGCAGCAGCAGAGATAACAGGTGAAGGAGGGGTGGAGAGTGGTAGAGCAAGTGGAAATCGTCTCTCAGGCCTATTTTTTTTTTTTTTTTTTAATAATCTTTTTAGTACTTTTAGCAGTATGGGGGTAACACAAAGAAAAGGGCATTACAATCAATCATGTCCTTTATAAACCCAACCTGCCTCCACATCCCACCCTTCCTTGTGTGACAATATATAGTATCTACAGTCTAAAATAATGTTAATATAAAATAACATAAAATCAGTAGATAAACAGTTGTATAGAGTTACCTGGTTAAATTATTTATTACATATAGTATATGCTTTGAGAATATACTGTAGGTGACTACTACAATTGGAGCTTATATGTACATATGCCTACATGCACATGCATATGTATTTCCATTCATACCGCAACAAAACAAGAAGAAAATGAAGAAAAAGAAAATGGGTCACCAAATCTACTTGTGCGGCTGTTAATTTTCCTGGACAGCCCGTCCTAATAAAGTCTATGTGTGGAAAACATTGATCTGTACTCACTTGGGTGAAGTTCTGATTCTTCCCTTCGTGCTTGTGTGTCGAGTAAAGCTGCACTTTTTTGTTGATGTTGCGGTACGATAAAAGAGTTAAATAAAACTGGAGACTGAACAAAAGCGAGAATAAGATTTTCTGCCATTGTTCATGTGGCACAAGAATTGTGCGGAGACAGGAGGCAGACGTGGTGAAACAAAAACATATCACTGGCTGACGTGTCATTGTTGGAAAAAGTTGAGGCCAGCTCAAGTTTGATTTGTAGTGCCTCATGCCCGACACTCAGGGAAAAGTGTTCTACATTGTATTCTGGCTTCACGTCACTGGCTTTCATTGACAATGATGCTGGTAGTGTGAACAAAATCTTGCAGACTTGTTAGAAGATGACTGAATCAAAGCATTACATTGTTTGCTTCCTTGCTAAAAAGAGTAATGAGTAAAACCTCAACTGAGATTTAAATTTAGACTTAAATCTTTCTAAATCATATTTTTTAATTTAAAGGTCAGCCATGATTTAATCAGGTTTTTAAAAAAATAATCCCTGTTGGTGCGAGCCAGCCTCACCGTATGTTTGTTTACTATTACTTCTGGTATTTTGCTGAGGTTTTCTCACCACTCCTCCATTACGTAAAACAAGAAGTCATCTAAACAAAGTAAAGTGCAAAATCTCACATGAAACAAAAGAGACAAACGTGCGTACTTTGAAGTAACAAGCAAAAAACTCTGTCTTCCCTGTCTTCACACTTCACAACACTCAGACTGAATATCTTCACCCTGGAAAGAGTTTTCTGGGAGGAAAGGCCAAGATGCAAAAATCCGTTTAAAAAAAAATACCTGTCTTGTTAAACAAGTGCTGCAAAGCTGCCTTATCACTGTGCTACAGTAGCAATGTGATAAGGCAGCTTTGCACTACACATGTGTGTATTTCTGTGTCTCAAACTGTGCAGCGAATGTGTTTGTTTTGATTATGTTTGTGTGTGAGTGTGTGTGTGTGTGTCCCCTATGGCTTCTATCTATAGAAGCAGAGAGAGATGAATGGAGTCCTGTGAAGCACCGTTGATTACACAGCCCATCTCCTCCCTCACTCCTTCCCTCTCTGCTTCACAGAGAAGAACAGAGGGAGAGAGTGCACAATATGGAGACGCAGACAGGAAGAGACGTGGGGAGGTGGTGAAGAAGAGGTGAGAAAGAAGGAGGAATAAAAGACATTTAAGAGCAAATGATAATGATAAGCTTTATTTATATAGCACTTTTCAGAACAGCAGTTACAAAGTGCTTCACAGTTAATAAAGCAAGTCAATAAAAACAATAACAGCAATATAACAAGCAGATAGAATCTATCGAGCAGCAATTTATAAAAACGACAGCTTAAGAAAGTGGGTTTTTAAAAGTTTTTCTTTAAAATGTGGCACAGATTCAGCTGACCTGACATTGAACAGGAGGCACTTCCATGTGTTGAAACCAAACTGGTAAAACCCACGGTACCCCTTGGTTTTGAGCCTGGAAAATGCAAGCAATTAATCGGCTGATCTGAGTAATCTTGGTGCAGATGGCTGTGATATAAGATCAGAAATATAGGAGGGTGCCATGCTATGAATTCTGAAACATATAGGAAGCCAATGTAACCGAGCCAGAACAGAGGTAACATGCTCTGTTCTTTTGGTGTTTGTTAAAAGCTTGGCTGCTACATTCTGCACAAACTGAAGTTGAGCAATTGCAGATTCACTCGACTGAGAAAATAATGAGTTACAGTAATCCAAGCGGAGGAGATGAAAGCAGAAATTATTTGCTTGACAATACAGCACTATTTTTCTCAATATTTCGGAGTTGTAAGAAGCAAGATTGAACCAGTTTATTAATGCGGTGTTCAAAATTTGGATTTTTGTCAAACACTGCACCAAGATTTCTAGTGAATGGCTTTATATTACCTGCTAAAATAAAAAAAAAGGTAAGAATGATTATTTGTAGAAGCTTGGTCAAGGCCAGTGACCAAGACTTTGGTTTTTATCTGTATTCTTTTGTAGAGAATTTATGTAGTCTATCTATCTAGTCTCTGATAGAAGTAAGTCAACAGTGTGTCCACATTTTCAGTGGTGTCAGATTTAAATGATATGCACAGTTGTGTGTCATCTGCATAAATGAGATAAATAACAATCTTACACAAGCTGAATAAGATGGGACCGAGCACTGACCCTTGTGGAACCCTGCTCGACACATTAGCAGACGAAGAGACAAAGTCATCAATAATCAGCCTGAAAGATCTCTCTGTTAGAAATTATGAAAACCATCTGAGGACAAAATCAGACTGAGACTCATAAAATTATTCTATAGAAGGGATCTTCAGCTGGTCTATAGCGATCAATCAGTCTCTGTTTCCAAGTCGACTTAAGAGTTATTTTTCACCAGTCAGAACGAAAAGCTCTGCTTCAGCCTTGTGGGGGTGATATTTGCTGTCTCTATTTCCTGCTAATTCAAAGACATATCACTTGTCACTTTTTACTCACAATAAATTTATTTGGTAAATCACATGGAGGTTTTTATCGCAAGGAAGCAGTATGAGATGCTATGTATTTGCCCCTGAGGTTAATGCTTGTTGCTGTTGTGAGCTGTAACTTTGAAAATTTCCACATCTTATTATATAGTGTTTTCTTCAGCAGTGTTGGGGCTAGTTACTCAAAAAAGTAATATATTACATATTACATATTACTCTCAAAAATAGTAATGCCTTACTTTACTTTATTACTCCCTGGAGAAAGTAACTAGTTATATTACTAGTTACATTTTTTTTCTTAATGACTCTATAATTGCCTGAGATGCATCAGATGCTCAATGCTCTCAAACGTTTTCTTTAGCTCACTTTCCATCATGGCGTAGCATTTATCTAGGTACATTGCGAAGGGTCTCTCCCTGCTATCGGTATTTTGCCGATTATCTTTCGAAAAGACAGCGATTCGACGGTAGAAAGAGGTAACATTTCTTCTACTACATACGAGGCAACACGCTTATTTATCTAGGATTTTGATGTTGGTAGTTGTACTGCCTGTAAATGTTTAAAAAAGGGTAAAATGTTAAGTTAGAGTTCATAATTTAATAATTAAGTAGGTTTAAAAGGTGTTAATTCTTTGGTTCGGAGAAACCGCGTCAGAGTGAGTGTTCTTTTCTTTGGTCGAGGAAAGCCGCGTCGGAGTGAACACTCTGTTATTAGCTCCAGCTATGTTTATTTTTCTGTTACATGTGCTCAGTCGAGCCGAGAGGAGCTCTCGCGAGCGAAACAGACTAATGACTCTTCATTAATGAAGTTTTATCATGCGGTGAGCCTGGGAAAACAAGGCGCTTACAGTACAGTAGTACTTTATGTTCAAATGAAAGTTTTTGCTGCTTGCGGGGCTGCTCGTTCATGTCACTCCGTCGCTTCGCAGCGAGCTTGATGTGTCCGTGCTGTCGCTCCAGGTGCTTCTTCAAGTTGGAGGTAGAGTTACGAGCGTCCCCCTCCGCTTCCCTTCTGTTCTCTGTGTTGTGTGCCTTGTGTGTGATGAAGGTGCTGCTGGCAAATGTAACGCAAGTAACTAGCTCAGGAAAACAGGAATAATATTACCATTTTCAGACGAGTAATGCGTTACACTACTAGTTACTGAAAAAAGTAATATTATTACAGTAACGCGTTACACCCAACACTGTTCTTCAGTGTATACATTGTAAATATCACAGGGAGGTAGGTTAAAAAAAGATGGCAAACCATAGTTGTGGAGTGTGTTTGACAAATATCACTCATCTCCAAAATATCCACTTTTTATTAGCTAAAGAAGAAAGCCCTGTTAGCTTTGTGACATTAAAATTGTCTACAAATACAGTGCATTTTTAAATGTTATTTGAATGTGGACAAGACCACCTAAACAGAGGCCGAGTCATGACCAAGACTTTCAAAGATTGAGACCAAGATTATGACCAAGATTAAGGTGAGACCAAATCAAGACCATGTATTGTTTTAGGCTATGTTGGAGCTGACATTAGCTAATTGTGCTGTATCATAACTTTAGGAACAACAGTTTCTCACCTACCACATGCTCTATCCCCTGAGTCTCACAAAGGAGGAGGGAGTGGCAGCTGTTAACAGTAATAAATATTTCAAATTAAAAATGAGTCAAGTCATTGGTTGCATTTATAGCAGGAAATTTTGCATCAGTCATAGTAATGATGTTAAATAAATCAACGTGTATTATCCCTGCATTCGTCTTTGTATGATACGGTTATTTCTGTCAAATCCGCAGCAATGCGACATCATTCTTCTCTAATAAAAAAAAAAAGAAAAAAAGTCAAGTCCTGTCATCTGTCTCCAGTGTAAAACCCCCTTGCACATGTGCACTGCAACTCTGCAATTATCTAGACATTACCCAGAGGAGCTGTATGTGTGAACACAAATGTCTGCATTAGTTGGCCTGGATTTAACCCTGCCAGCTCCCTGGTCCAAAGTCTGGGTAAGCCTTGTGTGTGAAAGTCTCCTCTTCTGTCACCCCTCTCCACTTCCATCGCAGTTTGTTAATTTTTGTATTGATTTAAAAGCAAAAACAGTTATCATTTCAGATGAGTCGTCCTCCTCCTGCACGGTCTGAAGGTGCCTGCTCTCACGTAAACCATATGCAGAATTTTCAACATGTGTGAACACGTCTGTCGCAGGCCATATCTTAATGTGTGCTGCACGTGTAAAAGCGTACATCGTTTGGACGATGTCCCGACCTGATTCTCAGGATATAGGTCAGGGTGCATATGTGAAAACAGCTTAAGTCAAGTCTCAAGTCATGCAGACCAAGTCAAAGTTGAGGCTTTTATCAGTGTTAGTCAAGTCTCAAGTCCTCAAATTTGCAAATGAACTCTTTTTACAATGCTTTATTTTCACAAAATTTTAAGAAAACATGGTTAAATATTCTGCCTCTGCTTCCAGAGAAAGGCATCATCCAGCATCTGAGCACCTCCCTCGCGACTCTGATTCACCTATTTCGGGTGATCTTTGTTTGGAGAAGGTTGATGACCGCCGATAGGGAGAGACACAAGGAGATGGAGAGAGAAAGAAAGAGAGAGACATTGTAAACTTATCCTGCCCTGCATTGCCTCCACTGTCCCCAAGTCACGCCCATATTCCCTCATCCACGTTTCCATTGGTCGGGCTGCCAGCAACAGTCTGCTCTCCATCCCCTCTGTTCCCCCTCCTCCCTCCTGCCCTCCCTCTCTCCTTTCCCCTCCTCTTCCCCCCCTTGCTCTCTCTCCCTCGCTCTCCATGCAGCTCGTCAGTGAATGAGTCCAGTCAGACACAAGCTGTTAAACAGCATAGCCTCTCTCCCTCTCTGTTCCTCTCTCATCATCTCTCTCTCTCATCTCTCTCTCTCTGTCCTTTCCCGTCTCAGGAGCAGACAGTCAGTGGAGCATCGGCACGGCAACGGAGCGACACAGGACTGAGGGAGGAGAGAAGAAGCAAACAGCAAACCTCGCTCACAGCAACACAACGTTAACAACATTTACAGCAGACCGTCAACTGCAACACAGTTCAGATCAAAGCAGAAGCAACAGATTGCTCCCAGTTGCAATTGTTGCTGCAACTGATACTCTCGCAGCTGATCTGCGCTTGGAAACGATTTGCAACAGCTCCTGCAGCCGACGTCTCCTGAGGGTTTGAAAGTCAGTTTATCTATGTGAAAGAAAGAAAAGCTTTTGCTCTGTCAAAGCACGAGGAGATGACAACGCCGAGCGACAGAGACGAAAAGCTTTGATTCAGTACGGGAAGCAACACGTTTCAAGCTGGGTGTCAACATCAACCTCTACCACTACCAGCGTCTCCTCCCATCTTCGTTCTGAAGAAGACCAGGCATCCGAGGCGTGAATGCACAAGCAGGAGGATGTTAGGTTGACATGCAGAGTGCAGAGTTCAGGGAGTTTTGCTGTGACACAAACTGAGCGAGATCAGGTTTTATCAGCGTGAAGAAGCAGCTAAGACCATCAGACTATCAACTGGACTTCTGAGGATAAAAGGGGATGAACAGGACAGGAGGATGTACACCAGCTTCTGCCTGAGAATGGAAGCAATACAAGAATCCAAAAATTAAAGCAGAAATGACAGAAAGAGACAGATCCAACTTTGCTATGCACCACCACAGATAGACGCTCTTTTAGGAAAAAGCATAAACAAAGATTTAATTTATTAGAACACTTAAACCTCATCAAAAGTGAGCAACCAACAAAGAGACATCTGTCTCCACAAGGATGATTTTGCACCATCGGAGCTTGCATTTTGTCTAGAGAAAGAGCAACATCGTCGACGTCTGCTGCCACTTGCTGCAACTAAGTTTTTGCACCGATTTGATTCGGTGTGAGCACCTCGGGGGTTCTTGCTCGACTCTTCTTTTCGGGGTGAGGTGGATCTGCCGTGGGGGGCAGCTGACAGCCATCCAAGACGCCGCGAGCCGTACTCCGCGTGAAGAATGCCCAGCCGCGCTTGGCCAAGCCGGCCGACCCGGGCCCGACGGCGGGCCTGTACATGGAGAGATCGCAGAGCCGCATCAGCCTGTCGGCGTCCTTCGAGGCCCTCGCCATCTACTTCCCCTGCATGAACTCCTTCGATGAGGACGATGGGGGTGAGTGGGAATTGCACACAGACACATACGTACAACCACAATAACACTGATTGAGCCATACATAAAGCACACACACAAAAGGCACATGTGTTTGTCACCTGTCTGCTGGAAAACTGATGTTTCCATCCACATGTCAGACAGGCAGTGTGTTATGTAAATCTGTCCTGGCTCAGAGGGCAGTCTCGCTCAGTAAATCACCTTTCAACATGTGCATGTCCTGGAGAAACCTTGTGTGCCGTCCATGTTTATTATTGTATTCATCTTGGCTGATTTTTCCAATATGCAAAATTCACATTTTTGTTTATATAGTCTGTATTTTGTGCACAATATGTGGAAAAAAATATATACTGTCATTAAGTACTGAAACACAACTTTTGGTTATGACAGCTGATTAATCGTTTAAGTCATTTGTCATCTAAAAATACCAAACATTCACTCAGCAAACAGCTTCTCAAATGTGATATTTGCGGCTTTTATATCCTTCACATCTAAAGACAGTTCGATGGCACTCTCACTCAGTGTTCTGCCATTTCACAGTATAAATGATTAATCTATTTGAAAAGATAATGGACACATCAAATGACTGTGAAAATATTTGTCAGTTGCAGCCCTATATAGTCTACTAATAAATGTCACAGGGTGAGCAGTGATTGGTTGGAATGACAGATGTCTGCTTAGCCGTTAATGCTGGCATTTACCCCAATTAAATGCATCAATGTGTGTGTGTGTGTGTGTGTGTGTGTGTGTGTGTGTGTGTGTGAGTCCAGTATATAGGCCTGCCGTATGTGTGCGTGCAGTCACTCAAAACTTAAAGTGATTTAATCCTCTGAAATGTCACTTGAAAGCTCTCCGAATAACAAACCGTACATAAAAATCAGAGTCTTAGTCTGATGTCAGAGTTCATCTCACATTAGTTATCTTTTTATCACAACCTGTAGAGTCTATGAAGTCAGTTTCGAGACGGATGAGATATGAGACAACAACATGTCTTCTGAGACAAATTGACCTGAACAGACTCCACTGGAGGAGGAAGTACTCGGATCCTTTAATTAAGTAAAATTAAGCAAAGTACTCACTATGCAAAATTCCCCCCTTTCAGAGTGTGAAATCATGGAACCATCAAGGTCTTCTATGCACAAGTTATTTTTGTCTGCACCAAGACAAAAATTGAATTTTCTGCTGCTTCAGGGGCTCTGCTGTTAGTTTTGTTTGTTAGTACACGAGGACCTCTTGTAAATCCCAGTAGAGCTTTGAATCTAATCAGCAACGTAACTGAAAACACCTGCAAGGGTCTGTGGGGCTTTTAATCAGTAACAGTGCATCTTATTATCATACAAACTGATCATATGTTTGTATGTAACATCAAAGTGGTTCCTAACTTTATAGATTAAATAAATGTAGTTGAGTAAAAGGTACAATATTTCAATGCATATTTACTCCTAACTTGTCAAATACAGCAGCTTGGTCAGTGGCCCTAAGCATCGAACTTTGACACTGTAGGTGCCCCTTTAGCGTCAGTTTTGCACAAGCAGAGCTCAGTGGTCAAGTTGACAACAATATATATGCAATGTCTGGGCAGACTTTCAAACTAAAGGTACAAAAACTACTACATTAGTTTTAGTAAAAGATCACGGTTTGTACGTTACCTAAGTTAAATTTAATTTGGGACACAAACCCCAGTCTCCTGGGTGAAAGTCCTGTGTTTGTCACCCCACTGCATCCTACGTGGACATTGTCACTCTTTATACTACGTCTCCTGGCTTTTATAGCATATCAAAACATCATACCAGAGGGGCGCCTCCTCAAATAAGGCTTGATGAATACCTACAGCGTCATAGTTTGACATGTTGCGAGTGAATATTTTTCTCTGAAATGTGATGCAGTAGAAGTACAAGTAACTGTACTTGGTGTAATACTTGAGTAAATGTTCTTATTTACATTCCACCAGTGGCAAACTCTAATGCCTCCAGCTATAGTAAAACTGGAACAAGATTGATATGTATTTTTGATCTGTTGTCTATGTGTGTATGAGAGAGAGCCTGTGCACACCTGTGTGGTTATGTCAGGTTTTCTATGATGAGATTGTCAGTAGGATCAAGTATTTCCTGAAATCGGATGCATTAGATGATGTAATTTGCTCTGAACTGGCTTTATTGCTGCATTACATTACTCCTGATTTCCTATCCTATAATCCTGTCTGAAAAAAAATAAAAATAAATAACACAGGTTTTTGATAAGATTGTGGATTTACAGGTTTGAACTGTTAATGTAAATGTTCCTGCTTAAACACATTTAACACAATTTATTGATAATTTATCAGCTGACATTTTCAACATTTAGAAATAACACTATAAATGGATAGAAAACAGTAAAACAATTTGTCACACTTCATTTACCCCAATTAGCATTTGCAATCATTTCAGAAAGGGTTTATAACACACAATAATGGAGTTTTAAGTGCTACGAAGGGACAGTATTTGCCAACTGTTTTATTAAATAGTTATCAGGGTTGAAAATTTTGTACATTAATCGGTTGCATTTTCCTTTGAGCCTCGACTTATGGGCGCCCGCAGGAAGAGTTACAAACAAATAAGCATCATTTGGGTATCAGCCCTGTAACTTATATTACCACTTTTTTGCAAAAGGCTGAGTGTGAGTTTCCATTTGAAAAACGTGGAAAAGAATGCAAATGGATTCACCTTTTAAAGAGCCTAAAGTCAGTATACTATTAAAATCACTGCCAGGTGATCAGGGGGACAGACACAGGGGAACATAACTGACTGTGCACACGGACTCATAAAAGACATAATGTAAAAGAAACTGTGTGAGAAAACAGGTTAGTTATAGTAGGCAAGTGCTAAACAACATCTATTATGTCCACTGAGCCTGAATTTTAAGTTTGGGAATGCAGGCAACTTTTGAGCTATGGTTGTGGTCGGGAACATGTCAGCTCTACCTAATTAGTGTGCAAAAGATTGCAATGTGATTGGTTCTACACACAGTGGGTTTGTGTTTCCATTTCCTGTAACAACTGTGGGATATTTCAGAATCCTGGAAAAGAGAAAGAAATCATGATTTGGATGAAAATAAATTAGCTTCACACAGAAAACGAACCCTGATCTCCCACATGAGAGTCCTCGTTGTCCTCACACAGACTTTATCACTCTTTAATCAGCACCCCAGAACACAAGGGGCCACAAAAGCATGTCCATTCTGGGTTTTTTCTTGCACTAGAGTACAATAGCAACTAAGCCATGTCTTAGCTAAGTTTTTGGCCTGCTTTAAAAGCAACATCTGTTCGATTCATATTGTAAATTGTTTAATCAAAATACCACAAACCATCACAAATAAAGTAATATTTCAGAAGTACTAGTTGTATATGGTTTGCATTGAAATTACACAAAGAGCAGTGGGTGGGAGGTTGTCCCAACAGCTGATTTTTATCCCGTGCTCCCTAACAGGTAAATGTGGGCACGGCTGCCAGAGAGTAAAAAAAATATCCTGAAGGACGAAGATTTTCTATATGCCTGTGATTTAAGAGCATAAAGCTTTGGTAGGCATCATTTTGTTGTCATTGGGCAAAATTTCCGCAATCGCCTTTCAGCATGTAGTAATTCAAGTGGTCTGAGGGAAAATTGGACGTCTGCACCTCCTCTTGGCTCCGTTTCCAGAATCTCATCCATGACAGGAAACTTTGGCCAATTACAGTAAGTGATTCTGGAGAAAGATGGCCGATTGCTGAGCCTCATTCCCAGGTCGTCATATACTGACGCTCTGGATCGTTCAGTGCCATCTGACGACCTGGGAGTGAGACTCAGCAAGCGACTATCTTTCTCCAGAATCGTGTACTGCACCTTTAACTGCTGCTGTTGCATCACCAACAGTTCAATGAAACCGGTGTGAAAACAACGCAGCCTGGTCAGTAGTATCTCATGGGGGTTTTTTTTCACACAGTTGGAGCTTGTTGGAGCAGCTGGGACGTGACCAAATAGTCTGCTTGGCTGAAACCACCTGTTGTAATTATTTACACAGCAAATAACAGTAATTTCCAATCCAATACTTGCAGCAGCTCAGTCTATCCAAACCGTTCGGCCAGAAAGCTCCAAGACAGCAGCTCATTTTTAGAAATATCTTTCACAACATTTACACCTGCTGCCTCACAGCTACACAGACACACACACAACTGTGGGCAACTAATTGCTTTTGTGAAATCTGATTGTCAATGAGACACGAAGCTGGAAAAAGGAAGAGTTTGAGATAAAAAAAAAACACTGAAAATAACTGTGACCTGTTTTTTTCTTACATTAAGAGTCGACAAATTGATGCGTGTTAACGGATTATTTGTCCTGTGCTTTCACGGGAGCGCGTGGCCTGTAACGATCACAGATAACACAGCTGTGCACTCGACTAAAATCACCTTTGATCACCCTGGTGAAAGTCAATATCTTACCTGTGCCAATAGAGCTAATCGCCCCCAAACATTGTGGACTTAACTGTCCTTGGGGTTAACATGCTCCTAAAGCACAGGTCAACAGCTCCATAATCTTTAGCTTTCACTGAGTTGTCCTTTCTAGTTAATGCACCGACCGTGAATGAGCAGCAGCCTCCGTCTGACCGGGGGGACCTTTGCTGCATGTCATTCTGTATCTCTGTCTTCCTTAATGTCTTCTTCTCTCTCCTGCAGTTATGCAAAAGAGTCATAAAAATGCAGCCAATTTCAGTGTAGAGATTATCATAACGCATGTGTTATTATTATTACTTTTATTATTCCTATCTGTAAGCGGCGAGCGGTGCTCACTGGTCCTGTAAAGCCTAAAACTCATTAGACGGCAGCCCTGATGCTCACATGCTTGCAGGGTCATTGTTCAGGTCAGCGTGTGCTCATTTAATTGCCACCTGGAGCTCATGACATAATGTGGGATGTTGTTATGTTTCTTGTGAGTTTTGCAGCTATTAGATATTAGTATGTTGATATTATTAATATTATTACACATACCTGCTAATAACCAGCATCTTTAGTTCATGTCAGGTCGAAGCACCACTGTGCCTAACTACAGCCTCAAAGAGCTGCACCAGGGGCTGCATCCACCAGCTGAAAACACCAGGCTGTCTTCTGAAATCACTTTGGAGATGCAGCATTTTATTCTGCTGACATGCTTTGGTTGCAGTTGATATGGAATATGCACAAAGATAAAATGATGTAAATGTATGTGTTTTGGATTACCTCGATGTAAAATATGGTGAAATTATTTAGCCTAATATAGTTTTTTTGGGGGCTGCAACTAATGATTATTTTCATCATTGATTAATTAGTTGTTTGGTCCATGAAATGTCAGAAAATAATGAAAAATTTTGACCGGAGCTCAAGATGACGTCCTCAAATGTCTTGTTTGTCCACACTCAAGCACATTCAGTTAACTGTCAGAGAGGAGTAAAGAAACCAGAAAATATTCACATTTAAAAAGCTGAAATCAGAGAATTTGGACTTTTTTTTAAATAAAAAAATGACCCAAAATGATGTGTTTTATGTTTGCTGTTAGGTTTATTTGTTTGTCCAGCTGTTCCTTCCTTTGTTGTGCACAATCTATTGATTGATTGATTGATTTAAAGACAAGACGGTGAAATTTCCACCCAATGGTGCATCTTTTCATTAGAGGCCATGATAATGAATTGGCAACTGTGTGTGCACTGTGCATGGTAATATATTTATTTATTTTACTAAATGTATCTGTAATCTGATTACATTTTCTACCTTTTTTTGGTATCTAGATTACATAATCCGTTACTTCCCAAGCCCGCAAGTACCTTATTTCGCAGACAGTTTGTCTTATCAACAAATACTGAGTGTAAAAATATCAGCACAAGGGCGAGTACTTGTTCTGGCCGAAGCACAAAGGAAGAAAGGATGGAGCCACTGATGTATGAGAGTTCAATTTGTGAGCGAGGAAACGTCTTTGTTCGGTTCAGGAGCTGAAGTTGGACAAAGCCAGTTCGAGGAGCACTTTCACACGAGCAGAACACAGTCCAGAACAGTTGTCCCGCCCCTCCTCCACTGTGATTGGACGGCTAGGTAAGAAGTGACAGTGATGAGCACTTTGTTTGACACAAAGTTGAACAACTTTCTGCTCTTGGCGAATGGAAATAATATGCCAAATGTGCAGCGCTGGCATTTGTAGCATAGAGTAAAATATGTAGTGCTCACATTTTTAAACAATTCAAAAAGTAGCTGGACTCAGGACTTCCTCTGAGTTCACTTTCACTGTAATTTTCATTTTAAGATTCACATAAGTGGTTCTCTGAGCAGAGGAATCTGAAAATAAATAATTATAAATAAATAAACTCATTAGAAAATGTTGAGTCAGCAACACATTTCATGGAAAATTGGATCCCAGTGATGTGAGGCCATCTTTGGAGACAGGATGCATAAACATCGTCGCCAAAGCTAATTCACACTGTCACCTGCCTCAGGGGTGCACATGTTTACATCCTAACCGACAGGAGTCTGATGTAAGGCGGCATTGCTGGAACATCACCTGTATGAAAGTGTGAATAATTTGTTTACACTCAGAAACAGACTTCAACCTGTCGACGCTCTTGTGTTCCTCCGGACGTCTCCACGGGAAAACGCACTCACCCGTACATCAGTGCGAGCGTTACTGTACACACGTCTGTATGAGCACTCATGCATTCAGAAATAAAAGTCTTCCCGTGCTAAGAAACACACATTTACACACTTTTATGACTGTGGGCGCACACGTACCCACACAAACACACACATACACGCACACACACACACACACACACACACAGATATGGAAGCAGTGTGTGAGGTAATCAGAGCGGAGCGGGGGGCCGTGGTTTGTGGCTCTCGGTCTAATTAAATGCTAATATGGCTCCTGATTGTGGCTGACTGCAGCTAAATAGAGGCCTGATTGCAGGTTAATTCTCTCTCTCTCCCTCTTTGTTCCAATGTCTCTCTGTCAAGCTTTCACTCTCTCAGCCCCCCCACTTCATTCAGCGATTTAAAAATCCTGTTTGCAGGTTAACTCGGTCTTTCCACCTTAAATTGTCTTTTAATCGCTTTCCTTTCTTGTTTTCCCCTCCCCTCTCTGTTCCTGCTCCACTCACTCTCTCGCTTCAGTTTAATTCAATTCAAATATGTTTAACTGACAGTAAAGTGAAGTAATAAAAACTGAGGGTAGAGCACTTCAACGTAAATTTTTGTTTGTGTACGTTCCCTGTCTGAAATTTGCATCAACTTTTCGTGGATGATGTTGAAGACCGGGACATCTGACATTCCCACTGTGCAGTTATGAGTCATCTTAGGAAATCAAAAGGAGCTCTGATGGTGTCGACATGTTACAGGTTCAGGTGAAATAATGACATTTTATCCAGGAAGTCCAGTTTGACTCATAGATTCATGAGTGTGGAGGCTTATCCGATACCTAAACACATCTTGGTGAGAAATAAGTTAAACAGCAGATGTGCGTTTTTCACATTACGAGTTCTGTTGCGCAGAATGACCCTGTGATGTCAGGCAGACGTTCTCAGAGTGTAATGAATTTGGAGGCTGTGATTTGAGTTTCCGATTCGATTCAGTATCGATATTTCAATTATAATACCACTTTTGGTTGAATACAAAAGAGATTTACAGAGAATTAATGCTGTAAAATTGTACAAGGAACCTTATAACCAGGTGCATTATTAAAAACATTAATGTTTATATCAAGAACTGACCCTACGGCATTTACTTGCAGTCACAGGTCAAAAAGTCCAAGCTACACTGTCAACAGACAGCAGCGATCAGCTGTGGCCACGCCTTCATAGCCTCTAAAATCACCTCCAACAGCAGATATTTCCTCTCATCTTCCAACATCAGTTCACTTGCAGTTTTGGCTCATTCCATCATTTTAAAAGTGCTGATAAAGTATGGACTGATCTCTGTATGTCTTCTGATCAGCAAAGCCCAATTTGCAGAAAGCACCAGACACTGGTGGCTGAGGTCCTGCTGCAGATTGGGGGGAAACTGGCTACATCCCAGCCTTATACAATGAAAAAAAACAAAAACACCAAACAACACTTTCTGATCTGGATGGGTTTTTTGCAATACAAGCAGTTTGACTCAGCTGAAGCTCGCTAGTCTAGATCTGTGGCCAGATCTCATTAAGGCTGACCACGCCAGACTAACGGGGTTTAAGCTTCACACATTCACGGGAAAAAATCTTTTTTTTTTTGGATAAATAATACAGTCACGATTAGTCATCTGTGGTACCTCTTTAAATCAGATTTGTTGTGAGGTTTACAAGCATGACAGGCAAACAGATCAGGGTCAAAAACAGGTGAACTGGGCAAAATAACACTGGATAAACTGGCAAAACACACATTACAATGTGGCAGAGGGCAAGCGAAAGAGGACTGGTATATATACTGAGGATCTGATGAGAGAATGAGCCACGGGTGAGGGGAGATGGGCAGAGAAAACCAGGTGAAGGTAATGAGCAGATTGCATGGGCTGAGAGGGAGGCAGGATATGAAACGACAGCGGAGTTAGTGATGAGACATGAAAACAAAACCAGATGAAAACAAACTGTGCTGTGCTGTTTACATGACAACATTTTTTTTTAACATAATAACAGTAAACTTTTGCTGTGTTTTGGCCACCATTCACACGATAATGGTGCTTTCGGGGGCCTGAAAATGCAAACTTCTGAAACCAGGTTCCAGAGTGTAATCTTTTGAAAATGTCACCCTTACCGTTGCTGCAATATGAGCTTCTTGCGATTATGTTTTTCAGTCAAATAGCCATGTTTGAGCAGGAGGATAACAGAAACAATGATGGATTTCAGAGCTATGTTGCTGCTGACTGAGCAAAATGTAGATTTTGATATTCCAGTGGTTGATATAAGTTGTTCAAAATTCCGACAGGATCATGACTGTATCAGAGCAACCGGTGGCGTCTACGGCTGCAAGCTATTAAATGTGTTGACTGGACTGAGGACGCGATCAAAACTGCTCGTGTTTGCAGCGGCCCATTGACAAGCTGTTGTGGTCCGCCATACTTCCGTTGCCAAGACGCGCGCGCAGCTTTCTCATTGTTAACAAACTGTAAAAAGGTCTATAAAATCATTCAATGTCACACCGCCAACTACTGGCCTGTCATGCATACTACACCATTTTCAGTCATTTTTGTGGACCCGTGTGCACGGGGGATCGTCTTCACAATGTTGTCGTCTGAACACGGAACTTTTTTAAAATGCAAAGGAAAAACTTTCCCATTTTTAGCGAGCTCACTGTCGTGTAAATGTGGCCAAAGAGATTCATGACATCTGTCTTTATTAACTTTCTTTTAAGAAGCAATAGGCAGGATGACATATTATGTCCGTCTAAACCCCATTATATTGAAAAATTGGTTATAAACAGTAATAAAACTATGATATAAGTATAAATATAAAGTAGATTATATTAAGATCCAAAAGGCAAAGCTGTCTAGCAGCCACGGCTCAGCCTCTGCTGTAAAGGCAGGTTGATTTGTCGTCTTAATTATTAGACTGTATTACTTGTTGAACTAATAAATTGACAACTAGACCACAGTGAGCGATCACTTTAGTTCGCTGAGTGAACTAAAATGAATTTACACTGTAAAGATTTATGTCCACCTTAAAATATAAGTAACCTTTAAATCAAAAAGTAGCTGAGGTGAGTTCAGCAGATTTTACTCTTTACTGTCACGTCTCTCTCGCTTTGACCTGAATTACAGTTTTGCGGTTTTTGCTCTCAGTCTGTTCTCATGTCTCCCCAGATGATCAGCAGACGGAACGCAGACACACTCACACACACACTCGCACACACACACACACATTATGTATGTGTTATCTAGCAGCTCAGGTGTCAGCTCTCACTGCTCCTGGTGACAGACTGACAGCTGAGTGCTGATTCTCCTGCATTACAGATTAAATGTTAAACATGAAAAATTAAATGTTCGCTCAGCGACTCATCGATCCGTCCATCTCATCACCTGTCTGACATAAGCCAACATCAAGCATCCATTCGTCTTAAAGGACAAATCCCCCTAAAAGCGTTCACAGTCGTAAAAAGCATCCTAGAAGTTACTCTTACCCCCTAAAATTTTCCTCTGCTGGTAGTCGTTTCCTACAATCCTCCAGACGATTGATATCTACTTGTTGCTTTGAGCTGTTTCAGCGGTTTTCCAGGAAAGTCATTTATGTCTTTTATTCAAAACCAATTGCTGCATTGTATTCTGAGTTGTTTCCTGTTTTAGTGGGCGCAGAAACTGAGCTTTGTGTCTCTTCTATGACGGATTTCATCTTGTATGATTACTAAATGTTGGTGTTTATATCACCAATGGTGGAATAAGTTCAGTAAAGAGTAGAATTTTACTCCATTAGGAGCTTTTTCGGAAACTGAAAGTCCAAACCAAGGTCAGTATTTTTGGCAAAGATTTGATCCAGTTAGTTTTAGTTTAACATTTCAGATGCACTAAAGAACTATACACAACATACCTATGTCCTGTTTCCGAGACTTTCAAGTGATTAGTTTGACGGGAATGCGTCTGACATCAGTGTGTTGTCAGTTCAGTTCATCCTCTCGGAAAATCATTAAAAAATGTCAGAATATATTTGATTTTTCCCCCAAATGACTCTTTATAAAGTTGTCGGACTTAATGTCAATTAAACATTCAGTCTTCTCTCCCTCATTTTGTTTTGCTGTGTTGTTTTTCCTTTTTTCAACGATAGCCTGAAGAAGAACTTCCTGTAATTGGTCCCAATGTATCTGAAACATCAGACTTCCATGTACAATAATAATGTTTTGCATATATAATCCTCTTTTGCAAACTAGAGAAAGAGGTCAGTCTCTAAAAATAAAACTATTCAAGTGTTTTCATTAAAGATTATACCCATATACCTCAGTATATTTTTTGACATATTTACTCAGATCCC
>JAJHUR010123761.1:20068-39609 GCA_027495735.1 Lutjanus campechanus | reverse complement strand
GTTAGCTGTTGGTGTTTGCTGACTGAGTTGTAATGATTAGCTTAGCTGGCGATTGTTGTGTTAACTTCGGGAAATACCTGAATGCGAGTCCTTAATTTGTGTTGGACGTCTTGGATGTTGACAGGAGCTGCACAGTTAAAAACCGGAACGTGTAACTGTTCTGTGAGGACTCGATACGTAACATGAAGTTGTTAAGGTATGGCCATGGAGATTCACGAGATGTACACGTCTCCTGCTGCGCGCTTTCCATCCCGCCCCGCTGCATCAGACAACTCGCGGGCAACTTTTCATACACAGTCTACAGTGAGCATCAACAGGAGGATAGGTACGTGACGTCACATGGAAGAGATGCGTTTAAGGTTTAGAAATGCCTGGGGAAATGTAGCTTCTGTGGACGCTACCGCGTTATTTGATCACTAAAGTGGCTTCACTACTGAAAAGCTATTTGATGTAGAAAACAGCGACGTTACGACCACGTTACTGAGAAATGTAGTACAAATGAGAAATGTGAAATGAGAATTGTACTAGTAACGCCGCTACTGCCCAACACTGTGTACTGGCGGTGTGATTACCGAGAGGTAATTTCTGTAGATTCAAGGTAATACGAAGTAAATACGCTGCAGATAAATGGGATTAGAGCTCATAATTAACAATCAATTTCAAAATCCTAAAATTTCATAATTCAAATCAGTTTTGACTTGTGTTGATTTAATGCAGGTTTGAACATTCCACACCCTTTGGGCTTTGCTCCAAAAGCTGTAAAATATGCTTCATAAATAGTCAATCGTGTGCAGAATAGCATTTAATATTCTTTCATTAAATCTGCACTGAATGTTCTGTGTGCTGTAGCCTCTTTCAATCCGCTTCTCTTACAGGATTCCAGGAGAATGAGATAGTGTAACAGCTCAATTTGGGATTAACAGCAACTCAGTGAATTTGGTTTGTTTACTCAGTAATTATGGAAGGAAAGTGCATGCCAGTTTCCCTCAAGTGGAGGAAATAAACAGCTAAGTGGAATATCCCCCCCCCCCCACTTCAGTGAATACTCTAGTGCTAATCTGAATGTGTAACACTGTCAGAGAGTGACTGATATAAGCTGCACTATTTGCACTGACAGTTGCTGTGCAACAGCCAATGGAATACAGTTTATTACATGCTACACTACAGTAGGACCATGCATGTTGGATTTTTTACTATAAAGATGCCAAGAATGGAGAGAGCTAGAAAAACCCTGCACTGCTGACAGCTGTGAATCTCCTTATGCTAAAAAAAACAACTGTCAGATAATATTATTTCTGATCTTGCAGATTTTTGATCCAAATGACCATGATGTGTCAGAGGAACGAGGAAACATGCTAAATTGAAATAATGGCTTCACTGACAGCAAGGCTACAGCTAAGGTGTCCTACTGTGAAATTTTTATTCCAGTCTGTAATATGTTTTATTGTTTGACCATTTCATGTCAATTAGAGTTCAAATTCAAGTTCAAATTATGTTCAATGGTCCAGACCTCTCGTAGGAGTGAAATGCAGTTAGTCTGCTCTTATCCAAAACAAAGTTTTTCACTAATGACTATGTATTTCATTAGTCTGAAGATATTTTGAGTTTGAAAAATAAATTACACTTCATTATTATGTGCCTTATATAGTATTATTTGGGCATTATTTATGCTAATTTTCAAGTCTCGTGCAGGTGGACTGAGATACGCACAGGTGGATTATTTACACAGTTATCTGAAGTTAAGAGCGTTTGCTACATCTGACGTGACATGTTCAAAATTTAAGATAAGAATACCAAAATGTTCCTGCATGAGGCTTATTGCTCCTTTAAGCGCTGACCTTGTTTCCACTTGTGATCATTTGATACAAGTTTTCTTTCTTCTGATGAGTATAAAACTCATGTTCTGTATGAAAGACACAACTCAACTCTTTCACCATTTTGTGACTCTATCTCACTGTTTCTGCTGATCTCTTGCAATCTTTTCAACCCTCAGCCTTCACTCCTGTCACCCCCTCCCGTTTCATTCCCGTGTTCCCTCTCTCTCTTTCATTTCCCCGTCTTTATAACTCCCCACTCTCTGTTGTCACTGAGCTGAAGGAGGCAACAGAGAGCAAAGTATGTGGAGTCCCTCCCAGACTCTCCAGTGCCGGTTATTGAAGATCCGACACTGCTGACAGGCAGGCAGGCAGGCAGGCACACTGCACTGGTGTGTCATATCTTATCTCTCATCTCCTACAGTTATAGAAACTTGGATCTTATCAAAGATCCTGCCAGCCATCTGAATTCTGACAAGCTGGTAAACAGAAAAACAGAAGGGAGGGAGGGAGGATAGATAGTAGTAAGGAAGGGAACTGTGGGGGAATATGTCTAGTGCTGTAAAGTGGTGAGAGGGAAGGCTGCAGAGTAGTGTGGGCTGGGTTAAACTGGCACTTAAAAAGAAGCTCACTTTGGCTTTTGTGCATTTAACCAGCAGCCAGGCTGGGAGGCTAAGAAGGCAGCAGTGAGGAAGTGGATGAGACAACAGCTCCAGGGGGAAGGTGTACTCTCACTTCATTGGAGCAAGTGTATTTTTAGCTCCCAACTCTTCTTCTTCTCCTCCACTCTTGCCTTGCTGGAGAGTAGCCATGGGCACCGGTGTGGACAGGTCTCTGTGGACAGTGCTGCTGCTGCTGCCGGTCTTGGGACTCTCTGGGGCTCTGCAAGCAAGCTGGCTGCCAGAAGACAACTATCGAAATACCACAGATGATGCATTACGGTTCCTCGACGACTACAACAGCACTGCTGAGGAGGTACTATTCCACAGCGTCTCAGCCAGCTGGAACTACAACACCAACATAACGGACTACAACTCTGTGCTTCAGGTAGGACAACTCCTTGAGTCTTGAGCTTTGACACATTAGCTGAACCTTTCTCTCACAGCTGGTATGAAATTGGCCAGTTTAAATCAGTTCTTGCCAGCACTGGCACCTCGTCACCATGAATGCATGCATGGTCAAGGGTTTCTGTGGAGCGGAGCCCTGCATGACTTGGAGATCACCCCTATTCATCTCTCTCCAGAAATACATGCTCAGTTTCCTCCCGGCAAAGCCAACTCAGCTTGTGTGTTACTGGAAATATAAAACATATTTTAGTGCCTGCGGTGCGAACGTCTTCAAGTTTTGAATAAATTTCTAGGGGGTCTTACGTGCTATTATGTCAGCCATTTATTAGTTTAACTGTCTGCTTTATGATATTTTCTGCTTCTACAGTTTCCCCAGATGGACGCACCCGTTACAGGATGCAGTTTTACACACACTACTAGCCTTTATGGTTCAATGTGGCAGTATTTACAGCCATTAAAACGCCTATCCTTTGCAGGAATTTCAAAATGAGGCTGTTTAGAAGCAAGCTATGTAATGGTTTTACAGTTTCATCCCACCATATGCCTGACAAACATTTGCATAAATACTCAAGACAAGGGAGACAGGATAGCAGCAATAAAACAGGAGAAACGTGCAGCCAGGCGGCCAGTGTAACTGCAGACGTGTGTGAATGAGTATTGACTTGCCCTGAGGCACAACTGTCCACAAACTCATGTTCATGGATGCGTGCAAACAATGCAAGCTTACTCATGAAAGCAAATTATCCAGAAGACACACTCAGGGCGAAGCCTCTGGTTCTTTTTTTTTTCACTGTGTGCTTGGACAGCTGTAACAACAGGATTTCAGTACACTATCCAGGCTGTCTCCTCACACATTGAACAGGTGTAGATGTGGCCCCCGCCACACCGGTGTCAGCAGGGTCAGGCTGCAGAATGTGTTCTGCTCTCCAGAATGTGTCCGGGATGTAAGGTGAAAGATGAGCAGGCTCGTAGTTGCCATATATGAGCACCGTTTTTTTTTTTTCCTGGGCAGTTCAAAGATGGGATCAAAGTGGATCAGAGCGCTGAGCTCCACCTGATGTGGCAGCCAGGGGGGAAGATGGCAACTCAGCCTGACAGAGAAATTTTCTGGTGTTGGCATTCCACTTATGCTGCACTGTAAGTCCACTACAGTGAAATTATTACAATAAAGTAGAAGATTAGATTACAACACGTTCACTCCGCTCATGCATCTAAAGCTAACATGCAAATGCCTCCTCCGCCCATGCAGCTTCAGAGGTGAGGGTGTTTTGGTCTCAGTGCAAATGAGGCTCAGGTAAGACGTGCAGAGAATCAAACAGAATGAGGATCAGCTCACAAGCTTCTAATCAGGCTGAAAAAGCGATGAGAGTAGATATCAATGACTGATGTCCTTTGAACCCCGGAATGAATAGCAGCTACCTTCAAGTGTCACAATCAGAGCTGAGGCTCAGTCATTCATTTCACTTCATACAGTACTGCCAGCATTTTCTTGCAAAGTTGAATGTGAAGTTACAAAATTACCTACACTGTGCTAGTTTCAATTTGAAATACTCTAAATGGATTTTGGAAACATTTTGTCACCCAAGTAGAATCTTTTCTTGAAATTCGAATATCTCAGAGACAAATATCTTCAAACAACTCTTAAAAAAAGAAAAGTGTTCTCCTATCAGGAGAAGATGAAGAACCCTTTATGGATCTCGTTAGTACCTTTTTTTTCGAGGAGTGTAGTAAAGAGTTTTTTGAAGATATTTGTATCTAAGATAGATGAATTTCAAGAAAAAATCTACTTTGATGAAAAAACCTTTTTATATTCCAAGGATGTAATCTAGAACCCACCAAGGATATTCTACCAAAACCTTTTTTATTTTCCAAGGGTTTTTAACCTAGAACCCACCCTGGGCTGTTCTGCCAAGGACCCTTTTACAGTATATCATGGTCTCAAGGATTTCAACATTCCTTGAAGAACTCTTTCTTTCTCAAAGGGTTCTTAATGGAACCCTTTGACTTACAAAGAACCCTTGATGAACCCTCACTTCAAAAAAAGACTCTTCAGAAGGAAATGCTTTCAGGGTCTTTCAGGAAGAACCCTTATTTTTAAGTCTAAAAACTATCATTTTGAGTGTATTCACCTCGAAGGCTAACAATCAAAGAGAATGTGGTATCTGATTACACAAGTGTTGGATTAAAGTCCACTTATCATTTGTACACATATGGTGTATGTGTATGTTTTCAAGTGGAAAATAAGTATCAGGATTTGTTAATGGTGAAGTTATTATCATAATTTGCCTCTTTATACATTAAACACTGATTGCAGCTTGTATAAGAGACCTTGAGGTGAAAGACAATCAACAGAAAAGGGCACATCGGCCTTATCTTTACTGTCTTTCTTTGGTTGAGAATGTGATCATCTGGGTGGATGGATGGGTGTAGGCATGCTGGAAAAAGCAACTGAGAAAAAAGACAGATTGAGAGGAAGAGCACAAAGGTCAGAGTTAATACTTCAACTCATTATCACCAGTTTTACCTCCTGTTGGCTGTTATTTCAGTGAAGGCTGGGAGAAAACAGATAAGAGAGGCCTCATTGAAAACATTACTGAGAGGAAGCTACTGTCCTTTCAGGTTTACCCACTCATTTGCATGTACAAAAGCAGCAATATTTAGCTGGCAAGTTAGCTAGCATTTTGCTAAAGATGACCCTATACAGTATGCTGCTTTTACAGGAAAAGGAGAAAGCTAACCAAGTTTGCACAACTAAGCATAAGGAGGCGGGACTTAGGAAGGGTCCATGTACAGCTTCGTTTACAAGTGTGTCAGATTTAGCGCCATCTAGCAGTTAGCTTGCAGATTGCAAACACGTTGCCTCACCTTGGCTGCAAAGGTTGTGAACAAAGGCAAAAGGCTGCATTTAGAGAGAGTATTTGGTTTGCCTGTACTGGGCCACAGCGATTCTTATTTTCAGGTGATTATACACTGATGAAAGTAAGCTTAACCATTAACCATTTCTGCCATACTCTGTCAATAAATCCCCATAAATCTCACACACTGGACGTTTAACTTATCACAGAGCAGAGAGTTGCAACACAATAAAAGTCAGGAAAATAAAATATCAAAGGTGCAGTGTAGTGTGGGACACATAGTGCTGTAACAATAAAGCAGTAGTTCCTCATTTTGAATAGGGGCAGATCAATATGAAACATATATACCATCTGTGCAGTGTTCCACAGCAGCCTTGACTCCATCCATGCAGTGTGTCCATGACCTTCTAGAGTGCCATAAAGAAAAGCTCCTGAGATTCAGTGAGGCCATATACGAAGACGTGTGCTTGAGCGACAAAGGCACTTTTTAAAAAATATTATCCTTGAGCGAGTGTTTTTCTGCTTCTGTCCTTTCTCCCAGTAGACAGAAAAAAGCACTTTATTGATCCCAGAGGGAAGATGTGTTGGCACAGCTGTCAAGGAAGATATAAAGTCACAGATGAAGACATGTTGTAGGAATACGAGTTGAATAGCAAGAGTGTACAGCCTTGCTAACGGCTCTCTGAGCCATATTGGCAAGAAATCCAAACTATTAGAGAGGAAAAGAACAGTATTGGACAAAAGATAACATAAGATAGTGTGCTACAACAATTATTCTAATGTAAATTAGAGGAGCGCAAATCTGATACTGATATGCAAATGTGACCTCCAGTACCAGGAAATGTCTTTTTGCTTTATGCTTCGGTGTCATTGTGCTAAATCACTGCCATGAAAAAGATGGCATGTGTTGTGTATGAGAAAAAAAATGCAGCATTCATACAGCTAGAAATTGTACATTATCCAAACTTTATAAATTATAAATGTTTCCAGATGGTCCTAATGTCTGCCCACCCTCCCTAATCTTAAAAGAACTCCACATCGTGACCGTCCAGAAATATTCTGGGAATGTTAAAAGGCGACATCCTTTGCACCAGCTGTCCCAAATGACTAACAGGGAACAACATGGGAATATTCTTTTAACATCCTAAATGTCTTCTTTGTAATGCTGGAATGTGACCATAAAATATCCAAAATGGAACGTATCCCTAAAGTCATAAAGGGAACCTTGAATTGCAGCACTTTGGCATTTTAGGAGTGTCCCCAATGTTCTGTAAAGGTTTGGGATATTTGTCACCTGATGTCACTTTCTATAAATACTTCACAATAAAAGTCCTAGTTTGTTATTCAAAAGCTTTTATTATGAAGCAGCAAAATCAGGATATGTTTCGTTTTCATCCGTGGCAACTTAACATGATTCCTATGCAGCTAAAAGCAAGCATGAAACGGTAAAGTGAAGCAGAAATCTGAAAGTACAAACAGCGACGCAGGAGAGAAACTTCAAACCACAGAGATTGAGTTACAAGCTACAAAAGTACTGAGAGCTGAACACACAGACACTTAAAAACCTCTTTCTCTTTGGTCTGCTGCACACACTCTCTTCATTCTCGCAATACACACTTGTTGGAGGGAGAGAAGGGGGTCGTCACAGGTTGACCACAGTGGCTGAGATGTCACCGTGGGTCAGCCTTACTTTGGCCTCACTCCAGAGAAGGTCCATCTCGAGTGCAGCTTGGCACAGCTTGGTGCAATAAAACTGGTAATGGAAATGCAAACCAACACAGCACAGTTTGACTTGGTGTGGCCAAAAGTGATAGTGGAAACGCCCCATGAGCTGCAGATGGTTCCTACCACAGCACTCAACAAAGGTGTCCACCATGTCCCAGTACTCTCTTCTACTCCTGACACACATCAACATTGCAAAATAATGATATTCGTCTCTGCACGGCAGGCTTTGCTTGGTCATAAAAACACCTTTTAAGATGTTAAATGACAGCTGCTACACATTCATAGCCCCTCTTTGCAGGCCTTTAAATCTTAAATTGTTGTTTCTGAGTAATGAGGAGATACAAAATATCACTATCATTCACCTTCTCCTCTCATCTTCAGGTAAATGCATCCCTTGATGAGCAGGCCTTCGCATCAGCATGGGGGTTAAAAGCCAAGCAGGTCTTCTCTCGGGATCCTCCTCTCACCGATCCTAAAGAGAAGAAACTGATGATGAAGATCATGACACTGGGAGTTGCCAACCTGCCTCCAGCAGAAAGAGAGGAGGTTTGTTTCTGCTTCATATTTTCATATTGGTAAATTTTCAGTGAGGTCTGGTTGTCATGTTTTTGTCATTGTATCAGTGCCGACCTGCTGACTGACTTCAAATCCCTTTTTCTTGCCTTCAGTATAACACAATTCTCAGCACCATGGACAATATTTATTCAACTGCCAAGGTGCACCCAGAGCCAAACGTAAGCTGGAGCCTGGAACCCCGTAAGTAAAAAATAAAATAAAGACTCAGTTTGAGGCTCAAAATGCATGAATTATATGATGCAGATGTTTTGCCGTTATTAGAAAAAAACAATGTTGTGGAATATGAAACAAGTGACATTGTGGAAGGGAAGTTTAGAAAGAAAAACACTTGTAAGTGGTTAAGATCTTATCTGCCCCTGGAAAAGTAACAGGATGGGCAAATTACTTCAGAGAGGTCTCCAAAGGAAGTGTAATGGATGTGCCCATGAGTGTTGAGTAAGAGGCTATAGAAACAGCATGCCAGTAGCTTTAAATGCTGGCGGCATGTATTGTGAACAATGGCTCTGTGTTTTGCTGCCAAAAGTGATTGTGAGAAATCGTTGCCAACATACAGAGTATGAGAAGAGAGCAATAACAATTATTTCTGCTTAGAAAGAATACTTATAAACAAGCTGGTATACTCTTGTTAAGGTGCAGTCCCATTAAAGCCTGACCAATATTGACCAATGCCAGTGCTAATATTAAGCAGTAAAAAAAATCATTTATATATCAGCCGATGTATATTAGAACCTTACAGATACTGGATTTCTGGGGCCAATACTGATACCAAGAAGTAAAAACTATTCTGATATTGATATATCCCTCAAATGTGGTTATCAAACACTTGTGACAGAGACGCGTAATGGAGACTGGATATTTTATAGCTTAACAACCCGAGCACACATATGCGAATGAAGGGGCATGACTACGACTTCACAGCCGTTATTTGCATCAAGTTCAATTCTGGTGAACTTTGAGGGGGCGGAGTCATCACCACGACCAACACCAAAGATGGCTATCACCTATCTGTGACCTGGCTGTAACAAGAAATTTTATTGTCAAAAATGACATTAGGGCACTAAAAAACAAAACTTTTACTGGTATTTTTTCTAATTATAAATAGCTATAAATACAAATAGAAAATATATGTTTTTATAATAAACTTCAATCAAATATACATATGATATTGCCTATAAAAACAACAAAAAAATCAACATATATAGACTTTAACTGGTATTATTTCAAATATAATTATAAAAAAAACTATACTGATAATTTTTTTTTAACTTAAATGAACTTCTACTATCATCAACCTAAAAAAAATTGCATCATGTTAAAAAAAGGTTTTCATATTGGATAATATATACGCTGATACCGATATAGACCTATATATCAGTTGTCCAATGTATCTGTCTTGCTATCTTAATGATTGTTGGTTTCTTGATCTTGGAAAGATAAAGTGGAACAAGGTTATTCAAACGATGTGCTACATCCCTTCTCAACCATCATGGTGTCTTTACAATTAACAGTCAACTTTTCCACCATTTCAACCATCTTCTTTGGTCATCAACTTTCTCCTTTTCTTCACCCCCCATTTTCTTCTTCTGGCATTTTGAAGATAAATGTCGTTTTACATGACGCTCACAATATCATGGAGTTGTCATAACTCAAAGCTAATCTCCTGGAGAACATGTCTGTTCTGCCTTTTTCCTGCTGACAGAGCATGAAGTCATCTAAACATCTTGATTGTTTTGCAAAAAACTTGGAGCTTTTGAGTAATATTTTGTTTGTGCACCAGTTAAGATTAGCTTTCCTTTATATTTCATGACTGAGTGTGTTGTATTTATTTATTTACAGTATTTATTTATTTTTTCATTTTGCAGATCTCACAGAAATCATGGCCAACTCCAGGAGCTACAAGAGGCTGCTGTATGCCTGGGAGGGGTGGCACAATCAATCAGGTGTACCTCTGAGGAAACACTACCCTCGGTTTGTGGAGCTCAGCAACAAAGCCTCTCGAGATGATGGTAGGGAACTTTCCTTTGACCTTTTACATGATAGAGGAAGGGAAAGAGCAAGAAATAGAGTGAAACAGAGAAAGAATATTAACATTTTGTCCTGTTTAGGATTTGCTGACACTGGAGCCGACTGGCGTTCTTGGTATGAGACTCCGACCTTTGAGCAGGATCTTGAGGAACTCTTCAGGACCATTGAACCCCTCTACCAGAACCTGCATGCCTTTGTCCGCCGCCAGCTCTACAAACAGTATGGTCCCAAGTACATCAACCTTAAAGGACCCATCCCTGCCCACCTGCTAGGTATGGCACATGTTTATGTTGCAAACATACACTATCTGCTGACAGAAGCCACGAAAAAGGAGGGAAGTCTGGTTTTTGTAGCAGGTTGATTTTCCCATGGCCCATTTTACCCTTTTATTCTTGCAAATTTACTTTAAAGTTGAATAGTTACACTAAAATAGTTAGGAAAAAGAGGTCTTGTGTGTGCACCATAGATGCATTTTGCCATACACAGAGGACAAAAATCATGTGTCTTTACCAGGACTTTATTTTCTAATTATTGGAGTGGCAGTTTTAAAGGTGATGTTAGAGTTAGAGTAAAATAAATTAAATGAACTATCAACAGAACGTGACAAAACTGTATCATGCTGCTGAGATATCTACTGAAGGTAGCATGCTAACCAGCTAGCCCTGGCCAAGGCAAGAGTCAGGCCGCTAACTGTACAGCTAACTAAGCTAACTAAGCTGTTTAGTGCAGAAAATAAGCTCAGTGGCGAACAGTTTATGATAATTACGCATTTTGTTCAGTAAGATAATCTTGACAAATCAACACCACTTTCAGGATGTCTGAATCGAAAATGCAAATGCCAGAGGTAAAAGGCTAACATTAAGTTATGAACAAATTACACCAGTGTAAGTGACAGTGTTTGGCGTGATGACCTTTAATGTCCGTGACAACCACTGTAGTCTTGTTTAGTCACATGTTAGCAACCACCTTTTTAAAAGACATTTCAGGCAAAGAACATCAGTCCCATTCAAAAAACCCACTGACTTTGTGATGAGGGACCAGAGGTGCTAATATGCTTAGTCATTTCTGGGTTTTAGGACTCATTGCTGCAGCACTCAATAGGGATTGTACATTATCCCTGAAGAATGCCACCATACCATTTTTTACCTAACTAAATTTTGCAGTCATTTTATTCTGCATTATTACCTGCAACAGAATTATGATTAAGCAAATGTTATAATGTAACCGCATCAAAAACCAAACAGGCTATCACAAGTGGTCCCTAAATATAATGTACGTTCAGCACAAATCAGCCTGTTCTACCATGAAGTGAAAAAATCCTAACAGTGTTACGGTGGAGACACACCATGGCAAGTCATTTAGTGCTTATCTCATTACTGTGAATGAGGAATTTCCTACAGTACCTCTGAATGGAGTACATAACAAGTGAGAATTGTTGCTTAACTGTGTTTTCTTTCCTCATCCTCAGGAAATATGTGGGCCCAGACCTGGAACAATATTTATGGTATGATGATCCCATTTCCTGACAAACCCAACATGGATGTGACTGATGAAATGGTCAAACAAGTAAGTATGAGAGAATGATTTTGTGCCACCGGAATCGATTGTGGGAAAAAATATACAATATTGTAGCTCAGGCAGTGAGATCACTAGCAGAAAAATGGCGTCAGAAATCAGAAATCTCATAAAGCCAACTTTCTCTGTTATGAGGCGACTATAGTTTTGTCGGATGACACTGAGCTGAGCTGTGACTTGTGCGATTGTTTCCTCTTCACAGAAATATAATGCAACACACATGTTCCGTGTGGCTGAGGAGTTCTTCACATCCCTGCGTTTAGAGGGGATGCCTGACGAGTTCTGGAATGGATCCATGCTGGAGAAGCCTGAAGGTCGAGAAGTGGTGTGCCATGCGTCTGCCTGGGACTTCTACAACCGCAAAGACTTCAGGTAAAATGAATGAATTAACATGTGGGCTTTTCAAAAATTCAATACAAAACAGTTCTGAAAACTTACAGACCAAATCCACTGAGTGCTAATCTTGTCGATAAAACTTGATAATACAAAGTTAATTATATTGATGTTTCATCCTCTGAAGGATCAAACAGTGCACCACAGTAACCATGGAGCAGCTCTTCACTGTACACCATGAGATGGGGCATATCCAGTATTACCTGCAGTACAAGGACCAGCCTGTGGGCTACCGTCGCGGAGCCAACCCTGGTTTCCACGAGGCTATCGGCGATGTTTTGTCTCTATCCGTTTCCACACCCAAACATCTGCAAACCTTAAAACTGCTGGAAACTGTGACTAATGATGATGGTAAAGACACTAAGACAGACATAAGTAAAATCCAAGCCACTGAAATATCGAAATTGCCAACATTAGGCAACTAGGTGAAGTCCTAAATATTTCATTCCTCAACAAATGTTGTGTTTCTCCAGAAACTGATATCAACTACCTGTTGAAGATGGCTCTGGAGAAGATAGCCTTCCTTCCTTTTGGCTACCTCATTGACCAGTGGAGATGGGGTGTGTTCAGTGGACGCACGCCTCCAGACCGGTACAACGCTGACTGGTGGTACCTCAGGTAAGCTTGCTGCACAGGCTTAGTATACGTAGAGTAGTATCGTTTTCACTTTCTTGCCAAAACTTAGATGAAAAGATTGATACCACTCTCATGTCTGTACAGTAAATATGAATCTACTGCTAGTAGTTGTTTAGCTTAATGTAGCACAAGGACTGGAAAAATGGGGAACCAGCCAGCCTCTCTCTCTGTCCAAAGGAAGTAAAATCCACCTACCGGCACCTCATTCACCTCGTTCACTAATTAACACATTCTAAAAATAAGAAGCTGTGGTTTGTCAGGAGGTTAAATGCCAGACTATTTCTTGGCTGGGTGCAGTAACTTCCCAGAGTCTTGTCATCACTGTGAGGCTGCCAGACAACCTGTGGAGACAAGATATTTACTGCCTTTGGACAGAGCCAGGCTGGCTGTTTTCCACTGTTTCCATTCTATGTGTCATGCTAAGCTAACCAGCTAGCAATAGTTTGTTGTGTGAATCATCAGACATATTGAGAAAATTACTTAAACCTGCAAAAAACAGTTTTTGGGCTCTCTGGGGGCAGTGGAAACCGTCTGTGAACTAGGGTCTCCCTGTTTTCTGGGGCAATCTCAAATTTTTGGTGATCTGTCACCTCCTGGAGCTGTCTCCAGAAATGTTTTAACTGGGTGTTAAACACAGACCACAAAATTAAATAATATTTTAACTGGGAAGAAAGAGCAGACAGCAGAGCCTACAAGTTGACATCTCAATCGCTTTGGCTTGTTCATTCCAACAGAGGGAACTACTTGCTACAGCAGGTTTATATTTTTTTTCTTCTTCTTCTTCTACAAAATACTTGCTGGTTTTTAAAGAAAACTGCTTTGGGAAACTCGTCCAGAAGCTAGCCTGAGGTCAACCCACGACATAACCACAAACGTATTTACAAAGTTACTTAGTGTACGTTAGCTTGAGCCATAGTTTATTACAGTACAACAGTTACCATGGTCAAAATACATGAAACCTGAATTTCCCACCTTTTAAATTACATAATAACACTGGATATATTAATGATATATTGACCTCAGAACTGGAGACGTCCCCAGTTTTTAATTCAGACATTGCGTCACCTCATTATTTCACACACCATCACCTTTCAAGCTGATATTGCGTACCAGTTAGCAAACATTTTCTTATTCACACATCCAGCAGTTTATAGATGATTAGCATTATTATTCATTTGGAGCCGTGTTTCTCACCACTAGATGATTGAAAGTCCAATATTCCCTCTTTTAGCTGTATTTTCAGTTTCTACCATCTCTTGATATCTGGCTCTGGAGCTGCTAAATACTCCACTATGTTCACCAGCTAGTCGCTAAATGTGTCTGTCTGCTGTTTGCTACTGAGCAGGTAGTGTAGAGTGGGCTTTTAGAGCTTTTTGGCTGAAAATGGCTGTGTTCTCTGGCCAAAAACAACACTGAGAGCAGTGAGAGTGAGTTGAAATTCATTATAAAGCTCTTAAAAGCCAAGGGGAGCTGCAGATTCAGATGATAAATTCTCTGTATAGGTTTATCACTAAGATATAGTGTGACATTGTTTTCACTTTGTCATTAAAGTTATTATGAAAAGGCCTGTTATAACCCCTTCAATGTAACTTTCAGGGAAAGACTGATATTCTCTTTACACCTGGTGAGACTAAGCAACAGATTGAGTCGAGCTGCTCCGTAGTAACAGAAGAAGACTGTGGTTGTACTGGCTGGCATTCACACTTGAGTGTGTGTGTGTGTGTGTGTGTGTGTGTGTGTGTGTGTGTGTGTGCATTGCTGGAAAATAAGCATGCATGCCCAGCTGACACTTCATGGACACATAAAAACAATCGTCATTGGCTGAATAACTTTCCAGCACTCAAGTCCTAGTTATGTAACCTTTGTTCTAAATATATCTCTCTATTTCATTCTAAAGGACAAAATATCAAGGCATCTGCCCACCTACCAGGCGCACAGAGGAGCACTTTGATCCTGGAGCAAAATACCACATCCCTGGAAACACACCATACATCAGGTAGCACCCTGTTCCAGCCTCACCTCTATGTAATAGTTTACACACAGAAGAGAAACAGACAATCAGCTTTGGGTTTTAATATTCTCTTGACATATGTTTAGTATTTTTCTAGCTGTTTGATTAATGCTTTACCCATGCTGTCAGAAAGTGAACACCAAAGATATAAGAGCTTTAAAGTTTTAAATTCATGTGCATGTGCGTGTGAGTGTACGTGCCTGCACATAAACATGAGGGCGCCAGGGATATTATAATAAGGTAAAGTGAGTGAACATGCAAGAAAGGGCTGGTGAGCTGGGAATTAAGGTATTGTGTGCTGTAATCTGGATTGAATTACTGGCACACTCAAGTGTGTTTTTAAACAATACAGTAACACTACAATCACAGGAAGCTTGTTGCAGAGGCAGGAGGCCCGATGAGAAAAGCCTCAGTCTGACCCCAGCTGATTTCTTTAACAATGTGGGGAATGACGGTTTGTTAAACACACAAAAGAGAAACACATTTTGTGTGATCTTGCTGACAACATTCTGCTGAACTGCTCAACTGAACTTGCTTTTTACACTGTTTTTTATTTAAATGTGAAAGAATGATGTGATGAAACAAAAAGAATAGTTAGTCATTATAGTAAGAAGCTTTCTTGAAATAATGAGCTAGTATCTCAAAATAAAACAATATACCGTTTATGTTGTTATAATGTGAAAAGTCCCATGTTGTATTGTGATAACTCATTGTCATAAAACGTTTCAATTTATAATGTGATAACAATATTGTTGTTATTGTTATAACAAAAAAGATTTCTAGCAATAACAGTATACAATTTATCTCGTTATAACGTGAGAAGTTATTGCTATAAAGTGAAAAGTTTCATGTTATAACATCTGGTGTGGACCTGTTATTGTTTTTCTGGTGTGGCATCAAAATAATGAGAAACCGTCTCAGAAATAATGAGTTGTTTTCTGGAGTCTCTCTGACATAACGTTGGCATAAACAAACTTCCATAGAATATAAAACCCATTTGAACTCTACTTCATGTGTTTAGTAGCATTAACCTTTATTCAGCTGTTTCTGACCTCCCGTGTATGACATCAGCTGCCTTAAAGGTTTTTCTATAACTTGTAGATTTTTTTACCTCAAGTCTCATCATGTCTTCTGTCTTTATTTTTTACCTTGAATGAAATATAGTGTAAATGTTTATGAGTACTTGTTATCTAAATGTAATGCACTGAAGAGATGACAATATAATTTGTTCCTCGTGCAGGTATTTCGTCAGCTTCATCCTGCAGTTCCAGCTTCATGAAAAACTGTGTGAGGCAGCCAATCACACCGGTCCCCTGCACAGATGTGACATCTACCGGTCTGAGAAAGCAGGCCAAATTTTAAAGTTAGTAATCTGATACAGCCTTCATTGTTCATTCCACGGAGCGTGAATAATGGTTCATGCAGTCAGTGACGGTGTGATATAATTTCATTCTACTTCCTCCAGGACAATTCTTCAGGCTGGCTCGTCCAAACCGTGGCCTGAGGTTCTGCAGGAAGCCATAGGCACCAACAAATTGAATGCCAGTGCGCTGATGAAATACTTTGACCCCATTATTCAGTGGCTGGAGAAACAAAATGTGAATGAGATCTTGGGTTGGCCAGACTTCGACTGGGTTCCACCTGTTCCTGAGGGATACCCTGAAGATATTGGTGAGAGAGGACTTTGAGCACTGGGCAAAATGAGTGGTAAACAAAAAGCAGGATAACAGAAGATGGAAAACATTAACATTATCCGTAAGGAAAGAATACAATATGGCTGGGTTGCACTAACAGGGATTCATTTTTAAACTGATTAAATAATGGTTTAACTTTCAATCATGTTAAACTTAAATTTTAAACTAGATTAAAATTAAAAAAACTTCAACCTCTCTTTAAACCTCAGTCGGTTAATCCAGTATTAACTTTAAACTTTCACTCAAGGGCTTTAACTTGTAAAATAGCTGCCTTTTGAGATGGATATAGCAAAATAATCAGGTCTCTCAAAGAAAGTGAAGAGACAGACTCAGTCACAGACACACAGTTTTTTATGATGCGTCTCTTCTTTCTTTGATTCTAGTTGATTATTTGGACAAGTTTTTTTAAAAGGAGGAGAAATTAGAGCTTTTCTGCTGAGCCATCATGAGCAGGCTAACTAACTCCTTGGCTAACTAGCAAACAATGTAATGTTTTGTTAACTTGTTAATTATCTAGCAAACAATATAAGGTGTTATTAAGGAATACATAGTTGTTGTTTTCTTTCAATTTCGGTTTACATGATTTAACTTGGATTTACTAAACTGAGATTAGTTGTGCAACAGAGCTATGCTTGACTTTAAATATTAATTACTCAACTAGTTTTGCTCTGATTAAAACTTATCTTAGATTAAATTAATCTTCATTGGTGCAACCCAGTCTAAAAGGGCTATGGCTGCATTGTATTTCTTACAATCATGTAAGAGAGTGAGGATAAAATGTCAGTGTAGCAAATAAATTGTGTCTGTGCAGGATGGATTAGACGCGGTGCAGTGGTGCAAACTGTTTCGCTTGCCTTGGTAAAATGTGTCACACAAACAGAAAAGTACAGCTTTCTTTCCCATTTGAGGCAAACGCCTAGGAAAAATGAAGTCCCTGAGGTGTTTACACGTTCTAATCACGATTCACACGTTGTAATTTTGTTGAATGTGATAGTACTTTTCAGACTTAATTACATGTATCTTTATTTACAGTACGCATCCTGCATTTCAGCTAACTTGTCCTTCTGCTTGTTTACCCAGACAAGAATACAGATGAGCTTGATGCAAAGACGTTCCTCGAGGAGTACAACAGGACAGCTGAGGGGGTGTGGAACGCCTACACTGAGGCCTCCTGGAAGTACAACACCGACATTAACGAAGCCAATAAGCAGGCGATGGTGAGACCCCCTGACTGACTGACTCCCCTACGATCACCATGGCATTGATCAAGCATCATCTGTCATCAATTAAATAAAGGACTGGTGCATGTTATGTTGATTTTGAGCAAGAAGTCATGAAATCAATAAAATGATTGCTTAATTAAAAATGTGTCAATGAATCAACAGTGGATTACTAATCAATGTCATGCCATGTATGCATGTTTCCATCTATCGACCTAAGTATCTGTCTGCACATTTTTCTAACCTGTCCATCCATCCATCCATCCATCCATCCATACATCCATCCATCCATCCATCCATCCATCCATCCATCCATCCATCCATCAATCCAATCACTCTGCTTACACTGACAAATAATAATGTAAAAATAACAAAGCTAAGAGTATTCATTATTCTCCTTTAGCTTCAGAAGAACCTGGAGATGTCAGAACACACGCTGAAGTATGGACTGAAGGCCCGTCAGTATGACACCACTGACTTCCAGGACCCCTTGGTCAAACGCATCGTCAAAAAACTCAGCGACATCGAGAGGGCCGCACTGAGCGAGACAGAGCTGAAAGAGGTGCGGAGGAAAAAGTTTTAAGTTTTTCAAACATTTCTTCAAGACAGAGCTGCTGTGGAAGCACAAATTGGGTTAATTGTTGATATCGCAGTTGTCTCAGAAACCCGGATACTGAGACCCAAGATGCGTTTCCTGTAACAGATAATCATTAGTGCACGTTGCTTATTGAGCCAAATTTGTTTGTGTGTTTGTGGCTCATTCATGTTGATAGACATGTTGGGTCTAGCTAGCTAACATTATCTAGCTAATGAGAGAATTTGCAGCTGGTAGCCACTAAGACAAGTAGACAAAGTTAAATATTTCAGATAGTGAAAAATGAGCTGTATGTCCCAGACCATTAATGGACAGCACAGACTTAAGAGCACTAAGCTGACCTCATACTATTAATATTACATTGCATCAAATTCCTGCTGTTTTCCATCACAAAATACTGGACACAGGCCAGATGTCTAATGTGATGTTGGATGCCTGCAGCAAGCAAACCTTCACTTATAGGACGCAAGTATTATTTATCAGCTACAGGGGCCATAACAAGAGAAGCCTGCCATTTCTTTTCTCTGGAGGACTTTAAGCATATCAAAGCTCTTGGTCTGGCACTTCTTAAGCTCACTGAAACTCTAAACTCACCTCAAACTGGTCACCAAAGTATTGATCATGAGAAACTTTTGCATCACTCACTAAACAGCCATTAACATGCTGTGTGTGAGTGAGGGTTTACTTTAAAACAGGCTTTTCCCCCACCAGTTTCTGTGCAAAACCATCCATGATCTTATTTAAATTTAAGGCACCAACCAGATAATTAGAGGCTAATAATAAATTATGTAACCTAAGATGAAAGGTCACAATGGCCAAACAAGAGTAATCTGTTATTTAGTCAAGGTAACAGTGCGTTCTCTCCGTCAGAGAGTGAGGAGGGAAGTCATCAAATGTGACCAAACATAACATGAATAAAACTATGACCTTGTCCATGAGCATGATTTCTGCCTGAGTCACATCAGATAGATTTTCATCTGCAATGACGGTTGTTTAACAATGAAGACAACTTTGCATGATCCCACGAGAATTCACAGACATCATCAGAATCTGTCTTTTGTCATTGTTTTAATGTGAGAAAGGCCCGTAGCAGCAAAACTTAACATTTTACGTGTTTAATGCTGTCTAGTTTATTTTTCTTATTTATATTTTGACTAACGTTCCCTTGGTGCTGCCCTTTAAGGGGACAAGCTTTGTTTTTAAACCTGTTTTACTGCTCGGGAGGAACAAGAGCCAACTGCCATAAATTTGTTTGCTTGTGTGCTTTGTTTTTTTTTTTGACTCAGCCACAGAGCTCCAGGACGTGTGCACAAAGGATTATATATGTCAAACAATTATCAGCAAACTCGTGGCTG
>JAJHUR010123761.1:0-19526 GCA_027495735.1 Lutjanus campechanus | reverse complement strand
ACAATGAAGACAACTTTGCATGATCCCACGAGAATTCACAGACATCATCAGAATCTGTCTTTTGTCATTGTTTTAATGTGAGAAAGACCTGTAGCAGCAGAACTTAACATTTTACGTGTTTAATGCTGTCTAGTTTATTTTTCTGATTTATATTTTGACTAACGTTCCCTTGGTGCTGCCCTTTAAGGTGACAAGCTTTGTTTTTAAACCTGTTTTACTGCTCGGGAGGAACAAGAGCCAACTGCCATAAATTTGTTTGCTTGTGTGCTTTGTTTTTTTTTTGACTCAGCCACAGAGCTCCAGGACGTGTGCACAAAGGATTATATATGTCAAACAATTATCAGCAAACTCGTGGCTGGTGCACTCAAAAAAAAACCAAATAGTAAAAATGTCCCTCCACCTGAGAGCACCCTTAAGAAAGCTGACATATTTATTTACCAAATATGAAAATCAGATGGTTGCTGAGGTTTCAGTTGTAACTATTGCTTGGTGCATGTCTTTGACTTTTCAGTACAACACTCTCCTATCCAACATGGAGACCAAGTACAGTGTTGCTGAGGTCTGCAGAGAAGATGGGACTTGCCATCCGCTAGATCCAGGTATGGCTACGGAATATATGCCCATCCTAATGTGAAGATTTTTACTCAAATATTGGCAAATTATTACTTATTTATACAGTACATTGAGCTGCTATGAAATAATGTAGTAAATCTAATACTCTCCTGCTTTGTACAGCAGGTAAAGTTAATGTAATAAAACACTGTGCTGTGTTTCAGATCTCCAGAAGATCATGGCAGAGTCCAGGGACTATGACGAGTTGTTGTTTGCCTGGAAAGGGTGGAGAGACTCTGCTGGAAAAGTACTTCGCCAGGATTACAAGCGATATGTCGAACTGGCAAACAAGGCTGCAACACTCAATGGTACGACCTTCAAGAGTAATTTTACATTCGCCTTGAGATTCTCCTTGATTTCTTTGGCTTGAAGAATACAAGAATGTGGGATCTGGAGAGTAGAAGAGACGAGTTTGAGAATTTTATTTTCTAGAGTGAGGGCTGTTCTGAAGTCGGTGATGCAGGTCCATCAGTACTTACTAACCATGGCCAGTGGCTGATTTTGATTTGGACTTTTTGGGAAATACGCCTACTGGTATTTACTTGTCATACAGAGAGTTAGATGACAAATATAAATATGAAACTGTGAGCAACCGGTTAGATCCACCTGTCATCACCAATGAAGCAAGTTATATCTTGCTTTGTTTGCTCCAAACAAAAGATTAAAAGCGTTATTACTTGGCTGTGACCTGTACCTTCCTGGATCCTCTGCTGCTTACTTGCAACATGGTCTTCAGGCAAGAAATAGTATCTGCCTTGTGTTGTTAGGCAGGTTTGAACAGAGCCAGGCTGGCTGTTTCCCCCCTGATTTCAGTCTTTGTGCCAAGCTACGCTAACTTAACTTAATAATACCCATACAGACATGAACTTGGTATAATCTTTTATCTTTTTTGCCAGTGGTTAGGTACGGATCCTAAAATGGATAGGGATGGAACCGTCTGTCAATACACTGTCATTTTGTCCGTATTTGTGCAGCTTTTCTGAAAGCTTACATGTAGCATAATCCTAAAATATTTGAAATGATGTTCGTGATCAGTTAGGTAGTGAAAAGAATTCTCCATCTACCTGTTGTGACTTATTTAATGGCCACACAGACCACAGCCGCCAGCAACGCTGCCTTCACTTTTACCTCTTTCTCAAGAAGAACTTTATTTAGTATCACAATCTCTCCAGCATCGCCAAGTCTGTTGCTATTGTTTGAAATAGTCATATCTATTTTCATACATAAATGGATCATAATAAATAAATATGTTTTTATACCTGCTGCTGTCCGTAGGTCACTCTGACAATGGGGCTTTCTGGCGCTCCCTGTATGAAACCCCTACCTTTGAGGAAGACCTGGAGGCTCTGTGGAAGGAGCTGGAGCCACTCTATCTGAACGTGCACGCCTATGTACGCAGGGCTCTGTTCAAAAAGTACGGTGCAGAGCACATCAACCTGAAGGGGCCCATTCCTGCTCATTTGCTGGGTAAGTAACAAGAGAGGACTTTTGGGCTTTGAGGAGTTGAGGCTAAGGTCGCAGGCCGAACCCACACTTCAGTCAGTATTTCACTTTGGAATTCAAAGGATTCTAACACTCCAGCCCAAACTCTCCTTTTATGTGGAAGCATACCCCATTGATATTCTGTCGTCGGCTGGAGATGCATTTGGACTTAGGCGGGATTTAATTTGCTTTCAGAGGCGGCAAGCGTGAGATTGCGTGTGACAGTTCCACACGGTTAGGGATTGGACTGACTCACAGTCACAAATCCCACTTGGTTTAACACTGGCAGAACAGAGGACAACTTTGCCCCCATAACTTTTTAGACATCGAAATACGATATGTGAATGCTGTCTCCTGTCCTTTCAGGCAACATGTGGGCACAGACGTGGTCCGGCATCATGGATTTGGTAATGCCCTACCCAGACGCCACGCAGGTTGATGCCACTCCAGCTATGGTGGCACAGGTGAATGAACAAATGAACCAGCTGTTGCATAATGATCATCACCACATACATGAATTGGGGAGACTGGGGATGGTAGTCACATTTTTTGTTTGAACATCAGTAACTCGTGGTTGTTCATGCTAGATCTCTCAAATTTTGACACGTGGTGCCCGTATTTGTCTATTACAAATAAAACTCAATTGGACGTCTGCGACACAATCACAGATTATGTGAGTTAATCTCATATACAAAGAGTTCTGATCTTAGAACTTGCCACACGACTGGGGTGAGTTATAACACTAGCTGGGAATAAACGTAAGAATTTAAAGTGCCAAAAAGGTAGAATCTACGCACTTGACCCAAACTTCTTTTTGCCTTGAGTTTGCAAAATGTTCCATATATACAGTGCTGAAATCCTCATCATTTAAATGTTGATATACAGTATACAGTATATTATATATTCATATAACTAACTAACACACACACACAAACTTGGATTCAGTTCGAGGTGGAGGATCAGAGCAGAATGAGGATAAATTCAGAGGATTTTAATGGCACTAAAAAAAAGCACCATCATCCATAACTGACATAACATAAACTTAATACATGAATATACTGTATACATACTTAAGCTCCTATCCTTTTAGAACCATCATTTATTTACACTTGGCTGTCTCCAAATGTTGACTATCTCATTGCCTGCAAAAATACACACATACATCCACAGCTTCAGTGATACTCTTCTTTTCCCATTCAGGGATGGGACGCCAAAAGAATGTTCACTGAATCAGACAAATTTTTCACCTCTCTGGGTCTGATGGAAATGCCACCAGAGTTCTGGAACAAGTCCATGCTGGAGAAGCCATCTGATGGACGGCAGGTGGTGTGCCACGCCTCTGCATGGGACTTCTATAACCGCAAAGACTTCAGGTAAAAACACTGATTTGTCAGAACTTATTGGTTGTTCATGCCATCAGTGGCCATGGCCAAATTATGACACAGAAACATAACTTGTGACCTTGAGATGTGAGTACAGCAGAAGAAATACAACTAAATACGGAGATATAACTCAAAACAAACATGTACCTCAGAAATTATCACCGACATCTCTGCAAAAGATCCAAAATTAAATGTTGCGATGCAGTTTTACAGTTCTTTGTAACTGTCTTCAGTGGTAAACAGTATTAAATTGTTTTTAAGTGGAGTTGGCAGCATGTGAGTACAAGTTATCTTTGTAGTCAAGCACAGACATGATGGTTGATTACATAATAGATTTTCTGTGCTTTATTCCGGTAAAAGAAACTTATTTACATTATGAGTTCCTGTGCCAGTAGTTCCATGTGAGGATTAAAAGTAAGACTGCTATCTAACCAAATTGTACTGTATAAACAGTGTACAGCGACAAATTTATTTTCAGCCATTAAAAGGGATAGTTCAGATCTTTTGATCTTTACCTCACAAAACAAGAGAGTTGATGTTCCACTGCTGACTTGATCTGTGAGTTTGTTTGTCTAATTGTGTGACTTTGGTGTTTCAAAAAGGTTGGTCTGGATTCACCAAAGTCACACAATACCACAAATAAACTAACAGATTGAGGCAGTGGTAGACCAACAACTCCCGTGTTCTATGAGGTAAAATTGTGGTTTTTGTCAAAGGAATCTGGGGGCGTGGAAAAGAGCTATATTTGGATCACAGAACAGCAGTTTTCCATTGGAACAGGCAGTCTGTAAAGCAGTGGAAATATTCTAAATATAGCATACACTTAAACAGATATTAATGGGTTCGTTGGTATAATTATGGCCTTGTCTGTGTCTCCAGAATCAAACAGTGCACTGTCGTGACTATGGATGACCTGATCACCGTGCACCATGAGATGGGCCACGTGCAGTACTTCCTGCAGTACAAAGACCAGCCTGTGTCCTTCCGCGATGGAGCCAACCCTGGCTTCCACGAGGCCATTGGCGATGTGCTCGCCCTGTCCGTAGCCACGCCCAAACATCTGAAGAGCATCGGCCTCCTGGACAAAGTTGAAAACAACAAAGGTGAGTGACCATGACCATAAATACTGGACAGGTCTGTAAAACATGTGATGTGATGTTATAACAGTGTTCAGCTCATGACTTTTGATGGTTCTGTCACCTCCTCTAGAGAGTGATATCAACTTCTTGATGAGCATGGCTCTTGACAAGATCGCCTTCCTACCGTTTGGCTACCTGATGGATCAGTGGAGATGGAAAGTGTTTGATGGACGCATCCCAAATACTGAGTACAATAAAGAATGGTGGAACCTCAGGTAAAGTTCACCAGCATTTTTACAATTAACCCTTCCTAAGTCCCGCTCCTCGTTGCACTGTGCTACGATAACGGTTAGCAAGCTTCGTACCTGGCGCAATATTTTTTTCGCCCAGGAAATCCCCCCTACATCTGATAGCTAATGTAAGCAAAATGCTAGCTAACTAGCAGACTAATGTATATCAATCTTCTTTTTTTTAAAAATAATTGATGTTTTATTAAATTTTAAAACCAGACTATCCAGAAACAAAACAGAAGGAAAAATAACATTAGCTAACTTAACATAACATTAGCTAACTTAAGATTTGACCATACATATGTAGCTATTACAAATCACCAAGAAACGTATTTAAATTTTAATCTAATTTTTATCTAGCACAAAGCACATCAAAGTAAAGGAGAAGGAAACTTGCTCAACTGTTATTGGAGCACAGAGCAAAAAGGGGCGGGACATAGGAAGGGTCAGTTACAAAGTGCAATGTTTATCATCTAGAAAAAATGAATTAATAAATAAGGGTCAGTCAGTAAGACTGATTGTGTGATAAATGCTTGTAATAAATTGTTTACGTCGATAAAAACTAAATTATACTTTATTGCATCACAGATTGAAGTACCAGGGACTGTGTCCCCCTGTAGCCCGTACGGAGGATGACTTCGACCCCGGTGCAAAGTTCCACATCCCAGCTAACGTGCCCTATGTCAGGTATGTATTAATGAATCAGCAGAACAAACGGCACGTCTGATAATTGAGCAAAGACTCACTGATAACTGCTTCAGCACACTATAGATAGATAAGATTAATGCACTGTAGAAGAAAATGTGCTCTTAATCACATGGCTCAGAAAAATCAGTCACAGTTACAAGTGTTTTTTTCTGACATTAAAGCCACAGTCATGACAGTCTATTTAATGATCTTCAATCAGGTACTTCGTCAGCTTCATCATCCAGTTTCAGTTCCACAAGGCTCTGTGCAACGCTGCCAACCACAAAGGGGATCTACATACCTGCGATATCTACCAATCTAAAGAAGCTGGGAAGCTGCTCGGGTTGGTACAAACGCCTTCCACACACTCATAATGAACTTTGCCAGAGAATGATACGCTACCACTAATGCTACCTCTAAAAAAATAATAAACAAAAATAATAATTTGTTTATATCATCCATAAGTCAAATCTCAGCCCACTTTACCATTGCAAAATTATGGAAGTCCATTTCCGCCAATGTGAATTAAAAAAGAATCCCTTTAAGACATTATGATGAGAAACTACTAGGTCATTATTTTGATATATCAACTCGTTACTTTGAGACGACTCATTACTTAACTATATTAAGTCATTATTTTTATATATTTAGTCATTATTTTGAGATATTAAATAACTATTACTTTTGAGAAAGTTTATGATTATAATGACTTACAGGCTCTTTATTTTTTCATCACGTGCATGCTAGATAGATTATAGTATTACCGTATATATTGTATTTATTTTTTTCTGTAGAGAACAGACATGATTTGGGCACTGACTCTATTGCTGATATGAAAGATTGTAGCATGTGTGAGTACAGGCAGCTGGTGAAATCATGCTTCATGTGTGAAATCATGTGTAATTATCACTAGAACACACTCTTGCTACTGATCCTCGTCTCCTCTGACCGTCTTCTCTGACCTGTGTCCTTCTTTGCAGTGATGTGATGAAGCTGGGCTTCAGTAAGCCCTGGCCCGAGGCTATGGCCATGATCACCGGCGAGCCCAAAATGAGTGCCCAGCCGCTCATGGAGTATTTCAAACCTCTCATTCAGTGGCTGGAGGAAGAGAACAACAAGAATAAAGACGCTCGCGGGTGGCCCGACTACGACTGGAAACCTTCAAGTATGTCCAACACATTCATGCATTCACATACTTTGATACATCAGCTGACACACATTGCTGTAAACTGGTGTAAAATAAGTTTTCCAATCTCCAAGCCAAATGTTTTTTGATTTCCCTCCCAGAAAAATAAGGCACAGTGTCTTCACATAGAGGCATTAGTTTTGTTTTTCCCCTGCTGCGGCTTACGGTGAAATCAATCTCCTGCTCCTCTTGTTTTACTGATGAGATCCTGCTGAAAGTGTGTGTGCAGATTAGATTGATGAGATTCTGAGCAACAGTGAAGAGATGGCGGGGAAAAGCGAACACAGCTGTTGTGCACATCAAGAGAGAAATACACAATTTAGATGCAAAAATGACTAACAGAGTGTGGCAAGAATATAAAGACGGGGGAAGAAAGTGACTTCAGATTACACTGAATCAGAGGGGAGTTAGTTACCCTGCCTTTGTTGAGTTCCAGCAATTAGTGTCAGTGATACAAAGCAGCCACATATCCTGAATATCGTCCAGTTACAAAGCTGCATTGCATGCACTTTCCGACCTGTCAGCCCAACTTGTGCAACAAGTGTGCTAGAAATGTAATAGATATAACAGGTTAGCGATTTTGTCATGTCAGAGGCAAAGTATGATGAGTCATGACTTAACCTTCATGGGAAAAAAAATCTTATTCTGCCTCTGCTTGATTCACCGTAACTCTAACCAATCTCTCTACATGCCAAAACCTGACCAACCCAAGCAGCAAAAGCAACAAGAGCAGAGCAAGAGCTGATAGAGATAAGCAATAATTACCTGTTTATCATGTTCGAATACTGATAAGATAATTGTTCATGTCACGTTTTTGTACAACCTGTAGTTTATGCAAACCTGAGGGTAAGAAAGGCTAAGATGTCATGAAAAAGATGGATCATTTAATATCCCAAAGCCCTGACCAAACCAAATCTAACTGACATCACTATAACAACAAAAAACAAAGAACAATTCTGACTAGTAAAGTACATCAAAACACTTCACAAACATACTTTTATAAAGCATTTTGCCCAAGAATTCGAATGAAATGCTTTCACATAATCCGTCAAGTGAGATATTACCAAGTCAGATACTGGTTATTGTAAAACTGCTGTTTATAATACTTTGTGAAGGTTAAATGAATACTGTACAGTGCATCTATTAACATTACTTGGATGGAGTTATATTAGAGGGTTATAAAGGATATATTATTTGAATGTTTGTTGACAGTAAAATAACTCTAACAAAATTTTCATTAACTATTAATTTACCATTCATTAACAATGGTTATTATGTACGAGCATCATACTTACTTTGTATTTTATGTGTGTTTCCAGCTGGTGGCAAGGTTCCAGAGGTTAAAACCTCAGTGGACTTCCTGGGTTTGAGCGTGGACAGCGCAGCTGCTATAGCGGGCCAGTGGGTCCTGCTGGTCCTCGGCTTGGTCCTCTTGCTATCCACCATCCTATTGGCCTACAAGTTCAGGAAGTCAAAAAAAAAGTATGGAAAATCCTCGTCCATGATGGAGCTCAAGTGAAAGGACTAGACATCGGTGAGGGCTAAAGTAAGGCCTGACTTACTGTAGCCTGCACAGTGCCAACCTCAATGTGAACATCAGTGTTTCTGTGTACTGTAAAGTGCATCTGATCAAATTTGCTTTTCTTTTTGGTCTGCCTCCTTATCTAGTCTTGTATATTTATTGTATACACTTTGAGTCCAATTATTTTTTTTGCCTATGCAACAGAACAATACATTTTTGTAATTTATTTGCAATACTTGATGGTTTGGGAGAAAAATGTTTTAAATGAATGTTTGTAAAGTCATTAATTGCATAAGCATTTTAGAATATTTGATTATGTCTTTTTTTTGTTGGTTCCTCTGCATTTCTACAATAAAGACACTGAATATGTTTTCAGCCTGTGTGTTCAAAGATACATACATACATGCAAGATAAACTTTTACCAGGGCATCAACACTCCAGTGAACTGGGGATAGATAAGATCAATACACTGCAGAATATTACGTGCTTTTACTCACATGGCTCAAAAAAGTTGTCACCATTAGGAGTAGTCTGGGTTAGGTAGTAATGGATTACATGTAATCAAGCTATGAAATCAGATTGCAAAAAATAAATAACTATAATCGTGACAGATTACATTAGAAAGAAATTGTAATTAGATTATTATTACATTATCAAAGATTACATAATTATATTTCTGATTACATCTTTAAGATATGTCAATATCAAAATTATGAAACTTTTTTTCATGACAACTTATGTTCTATTAACACAAAAAGTGAATCTGTCATATGGGATTTCTTGGACAAGTGCCCAGCTTTTCAGTGTTGCCAGATTGGTTTGATATTTTCCAGACTAATAACTGCTCAAAATCCAACCAAATGGCCAAATATTGTGGCTCATCACAATGTTTTTCAATATGGCAATAACAATATAACAACAATTCACATGGTCACAAGTGTGCTTCAACACAGATAAGGGGCTACAATATGTTTTTTTCCCCCATTTTTGCCCTACCTTTAAAAAAAAAAGAAAAAAAAGAAAAACCCATGAGTCATTAATGAATAAAAATGAGGTTATGTCACGTCAAAGTTGTTGAGTGCCTGGGTGTGGTCGCATAACCAAAGGAATATAATTTAAGCATATATTTTAAATACGCTGCCCATTTTTTCATATAACATACAATATTTTCAGTGATTGATTTTAACATTTTAACAAAACTATTAAGATTAAATTGCATTCATTTGTAATCCAATGGATTACTTTATGGGCGGCACAGTGGTTAGCACTGTTGCCTCACAGCAAGAAGGTCCTGAGTTCAGGCTGCTGGGGAGTTTGTGGCTGGGGCAGGGCCTTTCTGTGCAGAGTTTGCATGTTCTCCTCGTGTCTGCGTGGGTTCTTTCTGGGTACTCCGGCTTGCAGCATATTAGGTTAATTGGTGACTCTAAATTGCCCATAGGTGTGTGATCGAATGGTTGTCTGTCTCTATGTGTTAACCTGCGATGAACTGGCGACTTGTCCAGGGTGTACCCCACCTCTCGCCCGATGTCAGCTGGGATAGGCTCCAGCACCCCACGACCCTTCAAGGATAAGCGGTTACAGACAATGAATGGATTACCTTACTACTTAAAAAAATTGCCATGTAATTCTTTTCTCTCCTGTGTTTATGCCTTCGGAACAAATGAACACAAGATAAACTTAAACTTTATAAGTTCCTAAAAAGAATTTTAAAAATCATCTTTGAAACAGCTGGGAGAATTGATGGACATGAAAAAAAAAAATTCTGTACCTTAGCCTCTTGTGGCTGAAATGAGTATTACAACAATAAAAACATAAATGATCCTGGGGGAAAAAAAAACACCTGCTGAAACTTTTCACCTGAGTAACTGAGAAAAAATATCTTGATGAAAAAGAAGAATAAGGGGAAAAAAAAGAAAATTCACCCACCAAAAACTTTCTTTTCATGAATGAAAAAAAGTTATTTAGAAAAAATATCTTGCCAATTTTTTTTTTTTTTCACCAGGCAAAACTTTTCCTGGATAAACCCTTTTTTCACCTGTTCTAAAGTCACAAACACAGGAGAGAAAACAACTGAGATCATTCTCAGAAAACTGATCATGAATGATTTTTTTCTCGCTCGCCCTCAAGGCTTCCACACATTGTGCTGCCAAGGTGAAAAACACAAAATGATGAAGGTAGCAATTAAACGGCAAAGGTTGTTAAAAACAATTTAATTACATAGAAACTGCACAGTAAAGAACACCACCACAGAGAACAGAGTTTGTGCATTGGTTTCAGCCCTTCCCTCTTCACTCCCAGAGTCAATGGAGCCTCTGTCTGTCGCAGCCACAGTCACAACCTGTGGGCTCTCAGGTAACACGGACTAGAGTGGTAACGCAACACTTAGTCCCACCAGAGACTGTTCAATAACTTCTCTTCTCTTGGTCCAGTCTACTTTCAGTGCTGCAGGTTAACCTCAGTGGGGGCCACGATGGCTTGGAAACAATCCCAAGTGTCGGCTTACTGTCTCATACAAAAATACAAAGCTCAGGGACAGCGAAACAACAAAGGCCAATGACGTGTGCATTCATTCAGTCAATCCAACGTATCACTATGTACAATTTATAATGTGACTATCTATGCTTGAGTTTACAGTCTCCAGACATATATATATATATATAACATCATGTATTATTTCATCCAGTGTCACGACTCCCTGTATGTGGTATTTTTTAAAGATATCCAGATAGGCTTTACTGTGATAACACAAGAGAGTGTAATAAATAATAATCAAGTGAGCTCCCATTGTCTCATCAACACATGTTGGTTAATTCTACAGACAGACGTGAAAATATTGCTTTTCAACTTGTTGCAGGAGTGACTGGACAACTTTTGTCATGGAATTCAATGTGGGTAATTAAAGGAGCAATGAGTAAAACATGGCCACCTGGCAAAGGTAACTCCAAACACACGGGGGGCAGCAAATCGCCAGAGTAAGTGCTAACTGCTGCTCAGTCCTAAAACGTGGACATGAGTTAGCATATTAGCACCTCCGGTTCGCTTGTCTCAGAGTCAGTGGGGTTTTTAGAGTGGGCTTTTGTTATTTGCCTGAAATAAGGTCTACAGTCAACACAATCTTAAGAGATTTTCGTGTTTTGTTCTATGACATAAAAGACGTAACTAACTCATGAATTTTGAAGTTTTCACATGTCTTAACAAAGGCAGTCACAAACGACTGACAAAATGAGACAACAGAGGTTGTTGTGGACATTAAACCTCATCACACAAACACTCGTGTGACTTCGTGTCATGTGACTGTTTATAGCCTAACAACTGCTATATACTCATTTACACTTCAAAAAAACATAACAAAACATGTAAGTATCATAAAAGATTTATTTGCCACAGAGCTTATTTTCTGCACTAATCTGTTAATTTTTCTTTTATGATGATTTAGACATTTTAATGTCATGGCTACTATTTTGCATGGATCACTGCATCTGGGGCTTGACACAAACGAGGACAATTGTGACTGATTTAAAGAAGTCCTCTATAAGTCCTCTATAGCAGAATGATGATGTATGGAGCCAGATCTTTCTTCAGTACTGAGAAATGTGGAGAGGTCTGGCTTTACGAGACTAATATCTCTGCAACACAACACATGGACGTTTGTGACATAATGTAGCAACTGTGACATATTCATATTTTATTGCTAATGTTCTTTTTTTTAAAGTTAGAAATTAAAATTCTGGCCATATTTTTCACATTGCTCCATTAAAACATGTCCAGCTGGACTATAAAATGTCTTATTCACCAATGAGTGCCAATTTTTCTGTGTTCTGCTCTGCTCTGCTCTGTATTTATTCCCTGAAACCAGGGACATGATTTTTCTACGTAGCCTGAAAATAGTCTATTTTTGCATATGCCGTCAGTGCCACAGCCATGATTGGAGATGCTAGTCTACGTCTACGTTATCCTTATCAAACACTGACATGGACATTCACATAATGAAGCTTGTTCACTCATAACAGAGTGGATGCTGGTCAACATTTCTAAGTGCAGTTTAAAAATTATCTCCAACTCGACTGCTGCAGGTTTAAAACCCTTACATAAACTACAACTGACCACAAAATGATGTCTGGGCACAGACATACACAATCACAGAGAAAATTTATAGACTCATTCCTCTGATTAGAGAGGAAAATAGACATGGTGGAAAATAACACGATAGAATGACCAGCAACTTTACTCAGAGGATTCAGAAAGGAAAAAAAAGAACATGCAAACACCAAGCTCAGTACATAAAAATCTGGGTCATAATCGATCAATTTACTCTTGAATGCAACCCCAACACTGCATTCATCAAAAATACTTAACAAATTACAATCTCTGAAACAAAATGTTCAGTATATTGCACTGAAAAAGTTGAAATCTACTTAAGTAAAAAAAAGAGAGAATGCTCTATCCACAATTGGTCCATGTCCATGTGGCTCAACTGAGCACGTTTTTTTGTCTGGCCCATGTCAAACCAGTGTGAGTGGTTCAGGGTCCAAAGTAAAGGCCTCAGTAGTAGTAATGCTGTATCTCTGTCCAGTTGGTGATCCAGTACTTTTTCTGTGGCTCCTCAGGCTGAAATCCCAGATTGAACTGATAGCGCTCAGCCTTGCGAATTTTCACCCCCTGGTGCTTTGGCATTATCCGGTAGTAGATGGCTCGCTTGAAGAATCCAAGCTGGTTGGGGAGAAAGAGAGGGAGAAGGAGGTGACATTAAAGAGGATACACTTTACACAGCAGGAGAGCTGGGATTAATGGCGTGTTGAGAAGGAGATTTAGGATTCATAGGCTGCGGAAAATTAAGTTAGGTAAAAGATAAACCCATGCTGAGTGAGAAGGAGAAGGCGGATAAAGCAGTGAACACAGACATGATATAAATATCAGCGGCACAATGCACAGTATTAGCCTGAAAAGGAAGTAGAAGCAGTGTTAGGTAGAAACAACGGGGTTTGTGCTGGAAATCCTTGAAGATGCTTGAATTTTAATGTGGTGTTTGAAAAGTGCTTGAAGCCCCTTGAAACTGTAATTGCATTACTTTCATAATAAATTCCTATCGGTGTAGTTAGCTTTCGGCGAGAGCTCTTTAGCTGGAAAATTCACACCCGTTAATTCCAAAGAGCATGGCACGGTTTTGATCCATCCTCCACACAGCCACATGTCCCACCAGCAACATTTCAGAAGCGCTCAGCAGTGGAGCGTTTTTCCCTCCCGATAACGTTGATTTGCTCAGATTTTGTTGGCTTGACCCTCTCTCCTTAATTTTTGTCCCACTACCATGGATACCATGAAGGCGATGTAGTTAAATAGTTTTGGTTTTGTCTTTTGTTTTCCTGTTTTCTCACAACATCTGTCAACAATAATATAATAGCAAATATCTGAAGTGGAGCAGAGAGCTGCTTCTGGGGCGCACTGCAGCACTGCTGGTGCAATCACAAGCGTTGTGAAGAACGGCAGTGATCAGCTCCGGTGCTACACATTTTAAAACATCAAACTTCATTGTGATTTATATATGTATTGTATATGTATATAAATAAGAGAAAGAGAAAGAGAAAGTTTAGTATAAAGCAAGTTAAATCACTTCCCAAGCTCAGCGCTATAATTAATATCATCCAATAAAAAACCCATTTGTAGAGGTGTTGTTACCCAAAAGCACCACTGGTGTGTGCTGTAGGGGGGCCCATGGGGGCCTCAGTAGTCCTCAGTCAGCCTCTCTGTCTCAGAGGGCTGGATCTTCATCTCAGCCTTCTGGGCCTTGGCCTCATACATCTCCCTCCTGCTGGCCCGCTGGAAGAAGCCACACTGCGGGTGGAGGAGGAGGAGGGTGCATGTAGGGGTAAGTCAAAGGTTAGACTAATGGCTCGATAAGGAAGTTATAGATCAGTCAGATGAATGGGTCAACATGAGTGGAGAGAATCAGAGCTACTCAAGGTCTGCAGAAATACGGAGTGTAATCAGTGTGGCAGTGATTGGTTGTCTCACCTTCCATAGTATGAGAATGATTATTCCCAGTAGTAGAATTCCTGCTACAGCTGCAGAGATGATGATCCATAGCGGGAGCTCGTAAGGTATCTCCACCCCCTCAACTGGTTCTATTTCTACTGAGAACTATAAGAAAGGTGGAGAGAGTCAAGTAAAATCATCACCACCATAATCATAATTGCTGTCATTGTCATCATCATCATCATCATCATCATCATCATCATCATCATCATCACCATCATCATCACGCACCATGTTGGTCACACTGTTCATCTTCAGGGTTGATTTATTTGCAATGAGCTTCAGTGTGGCTTTACCTCTGACCGTAACTCTCAAAGCGTTGGCATAGTCCTGCAGGGACACACAAACTGCATCAGAACAGAAGTTGAAAACCATACACTCTGCAAGACTGCACTAACCAACTCACCGACTATTGCCAAGGAAAAGTTTATTTAGGAACACTTTCTACATTTTGTACCCAGTGATATCGGGGAGGTGAGAGGCTAAAAGATACTAGAAGATAATAGCACACACCAGTCACAGCCTCTTCACTCTGCTGCTGTCTGACAAGAGATACAGAAGTATCTGCTGCCATATCACCAGACTAAAGTTATTATAGATAACTAAAACTAAACTAACTAGAATTTAGAAAAAAAACAAAACAACTAAAAATAAATTGTGTACTGACAAAGCTAACTAAAATAAAACAAAAATATACATCTTTAGTTTTATTCTTTATCAGTTTTGTCAATGTTGTCACCACAACCAGCATGATATTTATTGAGACTGAGATGTCTACAACTGTGAGTCAACTGCCCTATGTTGTCTTTGTATTTTAATACCAACTCCGAACTTCTCAAGTCCTGCCTCTAACAAATATGTCCATATTATAATAAAAAAAAAAACAAAACTAAAACTAATAAAAAAGAAATAAGAAAGAAAGAAGCTAATTGAAACTAAACTGAAAATTAAAAACAAAAATCAAAAAGGAAAATAAAAATAAAAACTACTGAAAAATACAAATAACCATTTTTGCGAGGGAACTAAAAAGGGAACTACAACCTAATCTTGTCATACCAACCTGTGTTGTATAATGATAAAATAAATCTAACATGTACCTTGTACATGACTAAAATCTTGCCAGAAGTGAGCATGCGGAAGCATGCAGAAGATGAACACAATAGTTAACCAATAGGGGGTAGAAGTGCACATCTGCTAATGAAGACTGCAACTGGAGTGAATGGATCAGATCACAATATCCTGCTTGGATCTCTGACCATGAGTGTATATTTACAAAAAAATAAAGTTTATCAGTTTGGACATTAAATATATTGCCTTTGTACTGCATTTAACTGAATATAGGTTGAAAAGGATTTGCAAATCATAATCCTGTTTTGTGTGTGTGTGTGTGTGTGTGTGTGTGTGTGTGTGTGTGTGTGTGTGTGTGTTTGTATGCATGTGCGTGTACGTGTGTGTGTGTGGCTGTATCTGGTGAGCTGACCTCCAGCATTGTGCTGTTCCACAAACGTGACCGTACATAAATCTCGGCTGTATCCGTCATGTTGAGCAGCGGACAAGTAAATGTGACGCACCGTGCTGTCCCCTTGGAGCAATCCTACAAGTGAACAAACATCGACAGTGAGACAGTTTTGCTTTTGCTTTTCAAGATGTACACAACCTCCATCAATGTGACAGTTTGAAAAATGTTTATTAACACCTGTATACTGTGAAGTCTATGAGCAATGATGGTTAAAGTCAGTTAAACTGTAGGAGTTCAAGCGTTTGGGAGACGTCCAGAACAGCAGCAGATTCACTTCTGCACACAGTGATAACATTGTATACTGCAGTATATGTTGAGTAAAAGTAGGTCGTTGCTTGTGGTTTCTGGCTACACTAGCAGTATGACTCTGGGGATGGCAGTGTTGGTCTGTTGGTCTACCAGACTGAGCAGCTATTAGAGAGATTGCCATGACATTTGGTATAGATATACATCATCCCCAGACAAGGGATCCTGCTGACTTTTCCTCTGGCCCCACCAGCAGGTTGACATTTATGATTCAGAGTTAAAAGTCTCTACATCAGCTGGATACAAAATAGTGCAGATATTCATGGTCGTTCTGAACATAGGTGGTCCTTTTTAAAAAAATTAAACTATCATATTTAAGAACTCTGGGGGTATTCGATAATGCAGATCCACTTCTTACCAAGAGATAGGTCTCTTTGCGATGAGTGAGCAGTGTGATGGTTGCCTGTGGCTCAGTAACATGCTGCTTGCTCTCATCATCATCCACCACAACCTGCCGTTTAGTGCGCATTCGTCGGCTCCCTGACAACTGGAAGACGAGAGAGGGAGCGAGGGAAAATGAAAGGAGGAAGCAGAGGAGACAGAGACATGACATCAGAGGGCTCAGGGTAATTACTGGTTTTGATAAAGACATTACCAAATTCTTCTCAGAATAGCATTGTCTTTTCCACTGTCTATATCGAGAGCACACGCATTATGACTTTCTATTTGGGGCTCTGTGAGGTTTGTGTGTGGCGACACAGATGTTTTTCCCAAAATGTATTTCTGAACAGCTGTGGTTTGGCTTGGGGACCATTTTCACACCACTTTTCTACCACTCACATTTACTCATACTGCTCTGGCTGCTGCAGTTCACACTCATGTCAAGAATTACAGCACATGTAAGAAGCCTGTGAACAGCACAATAGGCTACACTTGATGGCAGGAAAGTCAAAGGACATTTAGTCTTGCTTAAAATCAGCCTAGGTCAGTTAAATGTATGAAGAATATTGTTAATGTACATTAATGTACATTCCCCAAAGGTATTTGACCGGTAAACTCCTCAAATTTAAAATGTGAGTAACTGTCATAAAGTTAATTTACATGCTAGCAGTATGGCTCCTACGACAGTGGTTCTCAAGATGTTATTTCACAGATGCTATTTAAGACATTGCAACCTTTTGAATTAAATTGCAATAATGTTCCACCCAATCTGGCATGTAAAGAACAAAGAGAATCATTTAGAAACAGAAACAGGAGGTTCTCCCACTGATTGAAAACAGACAGATAGGTGCGGTTAGCAGTTTTGAGTTTAGTGCTAATTAGCAAAAGTTAGCATGCTATCATGGTAAACTAATAAAGTCAACATGGTAACTGGCATAACTGCTAAATATCAGTCTGCCAGCAGTGTAACTGTGAGCATGTTGGCAAGCTAGCACTAGCATTTAGCTCAAAGCACTGCTGTGCCTTGCACTAAACTATACTCAACCAGCAGCCCACAGGCCAAATCTGGCCCCTGATAGGCTGCCATTTATTAATTCACAATTAAAATAAACCAACACTGTTTTTCCAAGGACCAAGATTTTTCAATTTCTTTTTGTTTAAATCTTTGTGAAGCCTTTCAGGCTGTTTAACGTGCAGTAGAAGGTGGTGAGTTCGCAGGGAAAGACAACCGTTAGCTGCAGATGAGCAAAAGTTATGCGGAAATGAGGATAACTGGGGCCCCTGAAATGTGTATTTCATACCAAAAAAAGCTTAAATATGATATTCATTCTGTCTATGTTTGGAGCAGTTTATCTTTATGGTTTGTGTTTATGAATCAGTGCAACATTTCAGCGACTGCATGATGGATTCTCTGGATGGTCCCAGCTATTTTTGTTTAATGTTACATGAAGTCTTTCAAATGTTATCAAAGCATTTACAACTAAAATGTGGTTCTGATTTCTTTGTCAATTCTTACACCAAGTTAATTTAGTTAATACGATCATAAGTCAGTTAATTTGATAAGATGAGTTTGGGCCCTTAAATGTTTATTTATTTTCTCTAATACATAATTTTATTATTAATGTTGGTGTATTTACTGGCCCCTGGCCTCCTGTCATTTTGCAAAAGTGGTCCCTGGACCAAGAAAATTGAATATCACTGCAGCAGCCTCAAAGTCTTGTTTTGTTTTTGTTCTAGGCCTTTCATTAAAGCCAGTCCCTCTCTCTAAATATGTAACCATGTTTGTGGCTTTTCAGTAATGGGACATTCTGGGATGTGCGTAAGTCGTGGGTGGCAGGAGTAAACAGTAAAAAAATGAAAGAACAGAGAAGCTTTTGTGTAGTTGACAGAACACAGAAAAGGGATTTAGATTAGATGACGAGCATGACATATATCAAAAGTCCCGCTGGATTCACGTCAGAGGTGGGGGAGCCAGTATGTGTGTCAGAATTATAAAACACAGCTTATCTCAAGAAATGTAACAGCCACCTCACTAATGGTTAAAACGAGAAACCAGCAACAAAATGACATGAAACATAAACCATCCAATTCTGAAAAGATGTTATTAGTGTTAACTGTAACAAAAGACTAACAAAAAACAATAAGGAAAAATAACATTTGCATTTTGCAACACAAAACGGGAAACTTAATCCAGCAAACTCAGTCCAGCATTGAATGGTGGAAAATGTTGGCTGTTGCTGTTATATTTTAGCCTACATCACAAACCAGAGCAGAGAGCCTAAAGGCAGCACATTTTGCTCTGCCTAGGTTGAAAAATGAGGATAAATATATTATTCATTGCCTTTTTATTCAACATGAACCTTGCATTTATGCACGCATTGTCAGAAAAATAGTCCACAAGTATAAATAAAAGAGTCAGGTTGCAGTTATGCCCGTGAGGTACCGCTGAGATGCAAGTATGCGAGTAAAAAACACTTCTGACACGCTTGCGGTCTAGACATGCTTGGGGTAGACAGGAATGATTGAAGCGCTGAATCACCGGTATTGGTTTGTGTATTTTTTGATGTAATTAATTGTGTTCATAATCTGTACCTTCATTATATATTTCACTTTTATAGGTTACCTCAACCTCTATCTGGACTGTTTCAAGGTGTCCAAGATATCTGGGCAGAAACTTGACCCCGTGAGGGAAGGTGAAGGTAATGAAATACTCTTTAACAGTATTCTGCCTCTACACCAAAAGCCTAAAAAAGAGCCTCACAGTTAGGTTGAGCAGGTTGACAACTTCTCCAGCAGGGTTACATTCCATCTCTGATTCTCCTTTAACAACAATCTTCGTCAGGTACAGCAGCCACTTGCCGTTGGGCACCTCAAAGGGCCACTCGAACTCCACAGCCAAGGTCCCCATGTCTCCCAGAGGCTGTCCCCTCATGTTCACCTAGAGGGTGGAAAACGTCAGCAGTAACGTCAGTATCAAACAGATGGTGTGAAATAACAGTCCTGACTGTGACTTTGTAATTCCTAAATAGTATCCACCCCTGGTCCTG